>JBBMKB010128612.1:0-19727 GCA_037833945.1 Alaria marginata
AAAACAAATTGAGACAAGAAAATGAATCAGGAATTTTAGCATGTCCGAAGCATGGGTGCCGGCGAATGCCGGCACCCTTGTATTATTACAAGATTCGGATTGTTCGTCACGGAGAAGGGCGGATATCACCTTAGGGTTTAGATATCAGAGATGCATGTGGGAGGGAGATAGAAAGTTGAAGAAACTTCTGTAGGAATTTTCTTCGGAAACAAATAGTAGATTTGGTAGATCACGACGAGGTTTGCTCGGAAAGAAGGTGGCGTGTTGGTTCGCATTATCGTTCTGTACTACAATATGGACATAATCCAAAGGACCGTTTGATATCAATGTAGGTACACTAACGGTCTTTATATTTACGTCTGTAGTTGTAGTTATTATATTGGTATCATCCCAGCAACCAGCAGCAGCAGATCAGCAGATCATGACGAGAGTAGAGCACAGTGATTGGGCGGCCGCATAGATAGGCCCGCACGCCAACGGCGGAGCAGCAACTGCGCCACTACCACCAGCAGAGTTAACTTTCGCGAGCGGAGGGCTCTGGTTCCCAACTTTTAGCCGGTCGGCGGAGAGACCGTATAGGTTTCTCCCAGCCACCGGCGTCCTTTCTCGGTGCAAAATTCAAGTTTTTCGAAAGGTGAGAGGAGATAGAAGATGTGGCCATGAGAGGCAAATACGACAGGAGACAAATGTCTGGGCTTGTGACGGACGACCGTCTAGACCGTCTAGACGTAACATACTATTTTTAGTAGGAGGACTCCTGAGATGTGACTGATGGGGCACAAAACAGCCGTCTCCTGTTGTCGTCCTTGACAGCGAGAGGAGAGATCTTCGATACCACGAACGAGAGTAGAGATTGCTTCCCCAGCCGGCACCAGACGAGAAAGCTGTGTGCTGGATGTTTGTTGGCCTCTTTGCTCAAGCCCTACTTTTGGTTCAGCAATGATACGAGCTGGGCGCGATCTACTCACTCGCTCCTCTCGTAGCAGGTACTATTAATAATAGGCGACGTGATGCATTCGTGTGATGATATACAGTACAGGACACCTAATAAGAAACAGAGATACTGACCCAGGCTGAATTTCTTATTTTGGAGGGGGGGTGTTCTACACTAACTTCAGCATAAGCGCTCCTGAATTTCTTATTTTCCTGTAAATCTCAGTCTGCGTTTCTTATTAACCTGTTTCTTATTAGGTGTGATGATACTATAATACTGCTGCTGTATCGCGTAGAAGTATAATAAAACAATAAATAGCAGCAGTTGAGTACTGTATGTACATTTTAATGTATTATACGACGAGTACTATTTGATAATAATAGATCTTGTCTCCCTCTATATAGTATTACCTGGTACGTATTTTACAGTAGTAGCAGTACTAAATCTTGTACCCCTACATTGTAAGGGTTTTATAATGTTAGTGCTACAAGGGGGAAATATTATATTCATTACTAACCGATACTGCCCTTGATAAAATTGTTCAGCTCACCCTGGCAGCGTCCAGGGGAGTCATTGACCTACCGGTATACCTTGAAAGAGGAAAACATATAAAAACGCGCGGCCGGAGGGAGTATCACGCAGCTTGCAAAGACGAGAGTACATTACGAGACAACAGTTAAGAATTTCCTATTATGGCTGAGGCTCGCGGCTTATTGTGATGTCAACGTTGAGCACACAGGCTCGTAAAGGCTATTATATATAGGATTTAGAGGAGCGTCCTTGCTGAGCACAAATGCTTAGTTACTTAGCTGTAAATTCGTAACTTGCATAAAAACTCGGCCTGAAATGATTAACTGCCAAATTCTTAACACATGTCGCGTACTGTATCGGCCATAAATTTGATCGAACTCACAGCTGACGTACCGGGTATTTGAAATGATTTACATAAAAAATAAAACAAGCTGGAAAAGCAACGACCCGGCAGCGTGTGCAATCAATCAATGTAGAATTAATAAAGTTCGCCCAAAAGTGTTATTGTCCCGCAGCCTTTTTCACTCACAGCAGGCTCGCATGTTGAAACATGGCCGAAATCATCACACACATATTATCTAGACGTCGTGCCTATTGGATAGATCCGTTGTGTCGTCCTGTTGACTGTGGTATCGTAGCCTTTAGGGGGGAGTCACCGAGCTTTATCCTTCGCGACGAGGAAAAGACACGCCAGAAACGCACGTCCGATCGGATGTACCACATGGATGGACAGCTTGCAAGGCACCTGGTAATGTTTGAGTATATCCAAGACCTATCTATATCTGCTATTAATACCTGGCATGGCATACGACGAGTATATCGGAAGAGTTCACAGTTAGTTGAGATCAAAGATGTCAGGAGGAGACGGCACTTTCACCCCTTGACGGACGGCAATTTTCCAAAACAATACCTTGACGGACGTCTAACTACTAGGTTTTAGTTTATACAGCTAGCTCGGTTTTACTCCCTTGACCGCTGTACATTTTTCCTTGACTGATGGTCTCCCGACATCTTCGGTTGAGATGCGGATGCGGCTGCAGGGTTTATTTTTTATTTTTTCGTTCGAAATTTCAAGCAAATAATGCTGGAATACAGAACAACACCAGACGCATCACGGCCGAGGTACAGCAGTGCGCGACATGTGTTAAGGATTTGGCAGTTAATAATTCCAGGCTGAGTTTTTAAGCAATTTAAGAACTTACCAGGTATAGAGCTAAGATTTTGCGCTCAGCAAGGACGCAACTCTTAATCCTATATAATATCCTTTGAGAGCCTGTGTGCTCAACGTTGGCATCACAATAAGCCGCGAGCCTTATAGCCAAAATCGGAGTTGCTTAACTGCTGTCGTCGCGTACTCTGTACACCAGTACCTGGTATAACGCAACTTGTAGTAGTGGAAAGTCACATTCTACGATAATAGGTTCACCATTTATTTTGTGTCTAAAGCTTATCACTTTTTTTGAGGATCTCTATACCTCACGGAAAAAACGTTTTTTAGCAAACGGAAAGACGTTAAGTGCAGTCCGATAAAAAACAAACCCATGGCTCATCTACACAAAAAAAGTAAACTAACTGCAAAAAATAGAGTAATATTCCTATACTAATAGTAAGTCATTTAACATTCCTATACTATAAGTAAGTCATTTTAGATTGAGGAGCCCCGTCATCCCGAAAATAAAAACGCCAAAAATGCTATACTAATACCTAGTAATATCGTACAAGGCGTCTAAAAGTTGAGAGTATCGACCACGCCGCCATTGACCGAACTCCAGCTCTTCTTGAGCTCACAGCAGCTCGAACCCGTGTACAGTATAATATTTGAAACGAGTGTATCAAAATAGAAGTACGACCATGAGTGTAGACTATATATATGCCGACCTATTTGTATATACTTCGCATATCATGGCAAGCAAATACTGTCTTGTATACAGTAGTACAACAATTATATATAGGAGTAATGTGTTTCCCGATTTTTGGTTTTTCTTCCTAAGCCAAAATGCAGTATGGTTAAAGCCTATCTTCCCGCAAAAGGCAACGTTCTGGTTTCCCATTTTTTTCCTTCCTCCTGCATAATAAGTATTGGAGCCTGTCTTTCTGCAAAAGTCTATGCCGCAACGTACTGAGTTCCTGATGTGTTTTTTACCTTCCATGCTGCAGAATTATGTCCCTGACATTTTCCTGGTTTCCTGACTTACTTATTTTTTAGCTTCCACGGCAGACCTATATCTGAGCCTGTCTTTGTTAGCAAAAAGCGCTACGCATACCGTACGCCTATCCAGCGGGACAAAACATCTTGCGGGAAAATTCGCTTTTTTTCTTCCTCCAGGCCGCATATTATCTCTTGGAGCCTGTTTTCTTGCAAAAGAGGCCACGCCGCTGATATTGCCTGATCTCTGTATTTTTATTATCTTCCGCTCCGCTGCAGAAAGTCTGGATCCTGTCTTCGTTCAATAGGCTGAGCGTACGCCAATCCCCAGGCACAGCTAATTTTTCGGGGCAACCAATATTGCGGGTCAATTAACATCGCGGGAAAAAATATCGTTTCGGGACAACCGGCCCTGCGGGACGACGGATTGGGCGAGGAGAAGAAGGAGGAAAAGAAGGAACCATGATGACGTTGAGCGCTCGAGGTTCCCGTGCGACGGAAAGCTTCAATCCGCACCCGAACCCCCCCCCCCCCCCCGCTCCCCGGCGATGGCCCAAGCTCGAAGTCTCGCTCGGCGCTAAGAAAGCCTCCGCAACGGCGATATGCCTTGGCTTGCTCTGCATCCTGCTGCTGCGACAGTACACCATCGGTCGAGCGGAGACGTCGCCGACAACTAGCCTAAGGGCCGACCACCATCATAGTAGTAGTGTTCCGACGACGGGGGACGTCGGAAGTAGTAGTGGTATTATTGCTATCGAAGGTGGAGGTGTTGGTGGGGTTCGGGAGGGGGCGACGGCGGCGGAGGAGGAGAAGGAGGAGGAGGAGGAGGGGGAGGGGAGGAGCGGTTTTCCGCGAATTTTGACGATCTTGACGACGTACAGCAAACGATCTGAGTTCGTGAAGGCATACAAGGACCAAGTGTGGGAGAGTCGAGAAGACGGTGAACGACCACCGGCGAGTTTTTTTGTTGCTGTTGTTCCCCGTTGCTTTTATTACCCTGCCCGAATTTCAAACCTGAACCCCAAACCTGGCCGATTTGAAGTATTAAAACGAACGCATGTATGTGTTGGAACAATTGGACGGTCTTATTTTCTTCGTTTTAGGACACCTGTCTGTGTCCTTTGAACTACACAAAAGACGTCTGCGAAAATTTCATTTTCCGTCCCGGCTTTGGAGCAACTCTCTTCGCTTTATGACCGTGTTCCGAGTTGATTATTAAGATAATATAATATAATTAAATACTAACTGTTGCCGTAAGAACTCACGACACCTGCTATGATAGGCTAGGTATTAGTGTAGCACATTTTGGCAAACGCATTTTCTGAATTGTGGAACTCCTTAACCCAATACGGTCGGAAAGGCATTATTTTGTTTTTGTTTTTGCAATATTTTTCGTTTCACACGTAGGCCTCGGGATTTGTTCATCGGGATTTGTTCAACGGCCGTACACTTGCCGGCCGTTGTCCTTGTCCGTACACTTGTGCGTTTCCGTGGATAATTCCTCGTGGCGACTAATAGTTTCTAGTTGGCGACTTTTCAAGGCAGTCAACCCGCAGCCGTATCCATTGTCTTTGTGCTTAAATACTTTGGGACGACTCTTCTCGTTCGATGAAAAAGAAAGTGTCCCGAGGAGAGCTTTAAAATATCTTTCTTTGTTCGAAACGTTTCCGTCTGCTGTCCGTGTTCCTAAACTTTCGTGATGCTTTCCGTGTGGGCAGTTGTTCATCGTCAGCGATTCGGACGATGCGGACCTAGACGGAGTCGTAGACTTTCGTATCGGCTCTAGCAGAGGGCACCGGTTACTCGCTGCCGTCGCGGAGGTGAGTTGTGATATACGTGGCCGTCAGGGGACATTTTGGGTTCTTACCCGGGTTTCCTAATTCGATAAATATATATATACTCCGGAGTGTGGACATGGCGTGTGACATGCAATCCCCGCGTCGGTTCTAGCAGGGGGACAGGTTGCTTGTTACTGTCGCGGGAGGTGAGCTATAAACTTGGCCATCAGGGGACACCGTGGATCCATCCCCGGGTTTCCGAATTTAAATCCCATCGTTGTCTCGCAATTGCATTACAAGTATGTCTACTTAGCCCACGTGGTAATGAGGTTGAGCGTATACGTTGTTTATTTTCTCAAAGTGTTTTTTTTAGTGTGATCCGGATCCAATGCATGGTACCCCCTTTCTTTATTGTGGCACGAATCTCGATGTCCCCCCCCCCCCCCACCCGCACGATCGCGCGTGCAACGGTACTCACCTTGATTTCTACCGCGCATACGATCGTCCCCGGTCCACGAGCGCATCGTCTCATATTTCAGGATACCCCCTCCCCGTTATTGCTTGTCATGGTGTGCATGCAATGTAGTACCGTATATTAATGCGTGTTATGATAGAGATCGCACTTTTTGGCTATTTTGTTTTCCGGATGACGGGGCTCCTTATCCCAAAAATCGTCGGAATGTCGTCCTTGTCTAGCAAAATGTTTTTTTTTGTATACCTAGGCCATGGGGTTTTTCATCCGTGTGCAACGTCTTTCAGTTTACTCAAACTCGATTTTGGGGTGAGGTATAGTGCTAAAAAAAGTGCTAAAAAAAACGTGAGGAGCCCTACACTGATTGAAGTTATTACACTCATTCAAGCAGCATGCCTCATTATCAAGGGATGTTTGACTAGTATACACGCGGCAGCCAGGGTATAATATGGGTCTACCCCCACGTTCCATACTTTCATATATATACCTGTTGTACGTGCTGTACATGGTCCACGGTCTGATATGTACGTTTTTCGTCATGATTGATTGTCAGGCGTGCATGCGGTATGAAGGGACGTTTGACTGGCTGGCGATAGGGGACGACGATACCGCCTTCATGTACAACAGAGCCAAGCATTTCCTGCGACATATCGACCACACTCAGGTACGGGTTAGGCCATGCTGTTGGTATGCGCATTCTTGACATAGTGGTGTGTTATCGTCTTCACATTAAAACCGCCCGGTCTATTATGTACTTCGGAACATATTCTTATGATGCTTGCCCTTCGACAATGTGCAGCATGATCTTCAACGTTAATCACTCAAATCATTCCCGAAAGAAGAAAACTACGGATCCAAAATTATATATATATCTGGCGACAATATTAGCATATCCAGTGCCCTAAAAATACTGCGAGACAGAGGAAAACGAAAGCATCGCGAGCGGGTCGAGGGAAACAAACCCAATGCAAACGTATCTGGTGTGGGCAGCACAACCTAAAACAAGGCAACCGCGAAAGTAACAGCCACTACGTGCCATACATCCACCGATCTCGTTGATAATATTATTGTACTATATACCTTGGATACGTGCATGGAGTTCTGGCACGGAGTTCCGTACAGATCATCGAGTGAGGGGGCTCAGCGTGAGATTTATATAATTCGTATGATGAGCTAAAACTGAATATTCTCGAAGCTGTACACTAATAATATGGGATTCTACACCACAGTATTGGTATATGATTTATATCCCGTTTATCTCTCCATGTCAACAGTCTACTCCATATGCTCGAGCAACATCACCCGCATTGCCTGATGCTTGAGTCACCCAGAACATATATTATTGGTGAATCCCCTACCGTCTGGTCGGTGAAAACCCGACATGCTCCGTCCCGGCATTGTAGGGATGCGAGGGTCTATGGTCTTATGACTACGGCTATGCAAGGAATGAGTACACCCCCCTCCCCCCCCCGAGAGACCGAACGTCTTAGAAAACATGCGCATTCCGCACAAATATGATATCGCCTGCCCTGTGGTGGCGTACTTGTTGTTGCTATATTGCCATTGTTTCTGTTGATAACAATGTTCTTGTTGTTGTATTATTCTTATTATTTTTGCCCTCCGACAATATAACGTAGATGCCTTCCCGATATAAATCGAACATCCTCCCGTAAATCAGTAGAATCTTTCCTATGACTCTCTGCCAGTTATTTCCCACTCTCCCTTCTTTACCATTTCCCACTTTCCCTTCCCCACATTATTACTTTTTATTTGCTTGTATACATTCCGGTGTGTATCTACGCAGTATGTTGTTTTTTACTACTGGCATATTATTAGGACAATAACTGAACACCCTTAACACTGCCTGATAGTTTCAATGAACGAAATACCAGGTGGGTATATTATTTCCAGTTTTTGTCCCCCTCCACACGGGATATATAGTATCCGTGCGCTGAATGGATATGGACCGAAATCGCCCTTGGTAAAATTGTCCTGTTGACCCTGGTAGCATCCAGGGGGTCCATTAATCTATATCTTCAACGATGAACACATCTGTAGGAACGCGCGGCCGGAGTATCACGCAGCTTGCAAAGATGGGTACCGACCACTCAATTCGTCGAACTCACAGCTGACGTACAGTAAGTTGCACTACTTTTATAAAATACGAACACACTTACTAGACGAACAGTCGAAAACCATCCATTCGCTGAAAATGTACTATTAGTGCACGGACGAACACTTGCCGCACATGCCTCCGACGAGCGTGTTCGTCCACGCACGAATACTATCACGGGGGGACGTAGTTAATAGGACCAAATAATGGTAGTAAAAATAGATAAATATATAGTTCTTTGTGTCTACCGTAGGCCTTGTTAACTACGTTCCCCCGTAAATAGCCCCGCAAACCAATCACGATGCCAAATGATAATACGAGTACCTATGCTCTTCTTATTGGTGCGCCTTTGACAACCCCTGTTTGTCCACGGACGACTAGGGCATTCGTCCACGAACGAGCACTTACTTGGCCCCACACGCCGAACCCGAAGCCAAATCGTAGGAGGACCCGTTCGGGTAAGAATGTGAATGCCTATTGGTGCTCGAGTTCGTGCGGCCTTGTCAATACTTGACATGCTGCAACTGCTCTATGATACGGTTGTTCACCGCACACGCGTGCACGCCTCTCTTGTGTGTTCTGCGTTGTATGTGCAGCCTGTGGCGTTAGGAAGAGTCGACGGACTGAACCCTTCCAGCTCTCCGTGCCAGAACAGGGCATGCTTCCCTCCGGAGGTGAGCCGCCACTCTTCTTACACCTTGCTTTTATCATAATGAGGATAGGTACGTGCATATATCGTCACAAACCTCCTCCGCCTACGACCCATTTACTGTATGTAGACCATGGCGTGCAGGGGTGTGTTATCCGTAATGTGTAGTTTCCATCTATGAATGAAACATTTTTCCAAGATGGACCATGGGGTGTTTCGAACCCCATATTTTGCTTTTGCTAGATACCGGTATGACATGCACTCGGCACAACCACGGAGTTGCTCAATCACTGAGCTATGGACTACAGTACTAAGCCATGAACTGTAGCTCAGCGGACCAGTCACTACAGTACACGCTATGAGCAATAGCTCAATCGCTGAGCTTTAGCCTACTGACCCGCCGGTGTAGCTCAGCGATGATGGTTCATATAGAATACCAGTATATATCTACCGCACATTATTCGTTGGCGATCCGTAAACATTACGCCACCCCCCCCACGCATGCCTCCCCCCCCTCCTCCCCACGGCACACGCCACGTATGTATGTACATATGCCCTGTATACAGGCCAAGCAAAATACTTCTGACGTTCTAGCGTCGCAAGGATGCTGCCAAGACTTCTCAAGACCCTGCAGGGTTCCCGTATATCCCGAGGAACGAGAAACAGGGCGTGTTTACAAGTACGAAGACTATGGCCCGGGTGGGCTGTTCTGGCCGTACGGGGGCTCTGGTACTTTCGTCAGCGCGGGGCTGGCGGTGGAGGTGGTGGGGGGCGAGAGGGGGTGGGGTAACTGCGCCAGCATGTTTGGCGTCATGAACACTGACGTGCAGGTGATTGCGCTACAGCTAGCTGTGGATAAGTACTACACTATATTTCTGTTTCTATCGGCCAATGCTACATTATCTTCACAAACACGTATTGAGCTTCAAGACAGACACATGTGTCACTTTTCCAGGACAAACGCATACTTTTCTGATATTTGATCATATGGAAAGCACACAGCCCGACAATACCGGCCTCGGTCGGTTAACACGCTCGGACTTTGGGCACCCATGGTACAGAGGACTTCAACCGCGCACGGGTGGTGCACACACTTGTACCAAAGTAAAGTACAAGTGTGTACAGTTAGTGTGACACAGTGAAAGCAACTCCCTAACGCTAACCCCCAGGACAGTGTTATGGTAATGCCCTGGGAGCCTATTAACAACAAAGGCTTACGATCCAGGATGTGGAACATGGATATTATTGGACAAAAGGGTTTCACATGCCTTTGAAGGCGTGTGCTTATAGGAAAAAGGGGATGCTGCAACTGTTCGAACTCGTGCGTATCGTTCAGTTCCCTTGTCCGTGACACGGACATCAACACAGCGAGCTTCTCGTGTAAGGATAGACGAGTGATAATGGTGTTACTATACTACTTTACTGATTACACTACCGTAGCATGTGTGGTGTTTTTGTGACTCCATGTGTCGTGTTTTTGTTAACAACAAAAAGTGAGTAAAAGCTTACTATTAATATTAGCCCGTGAAATCCAGCCAACTTCCAGCCCTACCAACCCGCCTGTGACACTCGCGCGTGCGAAGTTTGCGCAGTGTATCAAGATGCACGGGTACTCTATGGGCCGCTATCCCGAGGGATTTGCCCAGATGGAGACGTCCGATCCGGAGCAAATTCGAGATTCGTTGGCCAATAACTGTCAGGTATGGTATGGTATGGTATGGTATGGTATGGTATGGTATGGTATGGTATGGTATGGTACGGTATGGTATGGTACGGTACGGTATGGTATGGTATGGTATGGTATGGTATTGTGCGTACAACCACATCCGGAATGTTTTATTTTTTTTAAGGTGATGGGGGTGCACCTCGGAATCAAGCATCTCGCAGACGAGAGCAATTTTTCTGCAGATATATTTGGGGACGCCATGGCCCCCTCATGGACAACGCCCCCCATCCCCCCATTCCCTCCCCGGGGACCCCCCTCCCCCCCAGGACGATCCCCCCCCGAATCCAACGAGTCCATAACAACAACGGGCTAAATGTTTTATTGCGCCAGGTAATGGCAGTGCACGTCAGAATCAAGCATCTCGCGGACGGCAGCAATCATACGATGGACCCTTCGGGAGGACAACCCCACCCCCCCGGTGACAATCCCCCTTCAAACAACCTGCCTCGCCCCCTGAATCCAACGTCTCCATAACGATACCATGCCGAAAAACATCCTGCGCATACAATAATAACCGGCTCGAAACCTATCATTTTGTCAGGTAATGGGAGTGCACCTCGGCATCAAGCATCTCGCGGACGGCAGCAACTATACAGCGGATTCCTTCGGGGCTGCCGTGGCCGCCGTCCGAGAGGTGGACTTGAGGTGGACAACGGGAACGGGAGAAGAGTCGCATCCCGATACGCTGTGCCAGAAGTCGTGGGCAGCGCTCTCGCAGTGGGATTAGCTAGTTTGTTTGCGCTACAGCAGCAGCAGCAGTAGTACCCGACATCATTTGGGATATCACTGCGAGAGGCGCGTTCTACGAGAGCGGTAGCATTTTTAGTCCTTAGATTTTCTGGATGACGGGGCTCCTTAAACCCAGAAATCGTCGGAATTTCATTCTGTTTTTGCAATATGCTATTTTGTATAGACGGGTCACGGGTTTGTTCATCGGATTGCACTTTCAGTTTGCTCGAAATCATTTTATCGGTGAGGGTATGGAGCTCCTCAAGTGAGGACCCTTAGAAGGCAAATACTAATGCTGCACCTCTATCGTAGAATGTGCCGAATAGATAATGGCATTGTTATTTTGAAATTGTTGTTTTGAAATTGATACGTTGCACGGTACGTAGGAGTAGTTTTTTTTGCAAAAAAATTGTTTCCGGTGGACGGGGTTCCTCGACTCATGGACCAATACCGCCCAATCCTTTTTTAGGGTTTATGGCGTTGGGCGTTTTATAGCGACGCGTGCTATGTATTAAAGTATAGCACTTGTCGGCTGAAACCCTTTCTGAACATTGTGACGGGGCCCCTTAACCCAAAATCAGCGGAAATGCACTCTTTTGTTTTGCAATATTTTTCGTCGTACATATATACATAGGCCATGGGATTTGCCCATCGGGTAGCATTTTTAATATTCTCCAAATCAGTTTCTGGGTGAGGTTCTAACACTAATAATAGTGTAGAGCTCCTCAAGTGAGGAGCGTCATGAAACAAATGGCGTTAGTATACTGATTACAGTATACTCCGTACCATGCGTCTAACCCCTGCTGCTGCTACTGGGGTTGCTTCATGAGGGTTGTGCTTTCATCTTTTCTTGAAACCGACTTTTTGGGTGGGGTGTACGGCAGTCTGGAGGTCGTCAAATCAAGAGCCTCACAAACCACAAGCGCAGCCGTGTCGTATCATAGAATGCGTCAACTGTGGTTTTGCTCGATGCCCTGCGCCACTATAGACAAGGGCGGCGATTACTCGGTGGGGACTAAGTAGTTTTCGCTACGAGTACAACAGTACTCGACGTGGTTGGAAAGGTTGCGGGACAAGTTTCATATTTTTGTGGAGATCTGGTTCGACTTTGTTTTCACGAAACACGAGAAAACCGTGTTTCGGTGCTGGGTGTATGTAGTGTATCGTAGGGCATGTATTCTCAAACTCGCATGTAAGAATTGGAGCCTGGGCCAACGGAAGGCGTCTTACGTGGTGTTGCGTACTACAACGCGCGTGTTTTGATATTTGATGTCGACCAGGATAGACTACCCCCGCGACAGTTTTTTCCTTCGAAAACGTTGTCGCACAGTCTGTCAGAAAATATCTACAATGTACCCGGATCATTTTGTGTTCTACGTGGTAGATGGTACTGGTATGTATGAATATATATATATATATATATCTGTTACACGCTCCCCCTTCGGAATGTGGGTGGCTTGAAGTCCCCTAGTGTCCCAAGTTGAAAAGGCGGGAAAAGCTCTTGAAAACTAATAAAAAAGCAAAAAAATAGCCACCGCGCAAAAGCAACCCGCTAAGTAACATAACACCTATATATCAGCCCAAGAACGAGTTCATAGCGCTTAGTCTGTTGGTATGTGAGGAATCTGAGAGCATCTCGCCAGAGGAACCTGATACTGTCCCCCTGAAAGGAACCTGAGAGCTCCTCATGTATATTAATAATCATCTGAGAGCTCCTCGTGTGTGTGAGGGATCTGAGAGCCCGTGTGTGAAACCTGAGAGCTCCTCATGCATGTGAAGAATACGAGAGCTCCTCATGTGAGGCATATACTATACCCTGGTATGGTATATCCCCGTGTGAAGAACCCAAGAGTTGTTCAGGGATCACCGCCACAGCAGGGGGGGTACCTCCCATGAAACTACCATGAGTAATTATGATGACTTCTTGAGACTTTT
Organism: Alaria marginata; assembly: GCA_037833945.1. NCBI lineage: Eukaryota > Phaeophyceae > Laminariales > Alariaceae > Alaria > Alaria marginata. Next base: position 13,014 of record JBBMKB010128612.1, read on the forward strand.
GTAACCCCGCAGACTCTGCCAGAAAACGGTACACCGTGTAAAATTCAGTCGGTGTGGCGTTAACAATGTTTTTTTTTTGTGGTGTGAACGGACATTTGATCACCTGAAACTGGGGTAGAAAGTACCGGTATACCGTTTGTTGGCATTTGACTTTCCGGACGGTCAGACAGACAAGACCAATCGGACAGCTGGACAGTATTGGTGGCGGAGACCTCAGTATACTGAGAGATACTAAGAGAAACCCAATATTACGTTTCCTGGACACCTTTTCTATCACTATCGCTTACACCCGCGAATACCCCTGAAAACTTAAAATTACCCGCGCAGAAAAACCCTACTAAGCCGATTAGGGTGTTGGTGCGGTGATGCCGGCAAAAAATACAAAGTACTTTCTTCCTTCCGGGAATGCATCTGTACAAGTGCAAGTGGTCGACGCTGAAGCTCATGCTGCACATACATTGTCAGGTCACAATAAGCAGTACTGCAATGCAAGTCGTGAGGACCTGTTGTGTGTCCCTCAGGATGTGATGAGGGTACACATGCAAGCGCACATATACATGCTTTCATCATGCTTGATTCCGTACGCCTTTGGAGGCCGAGACGACGCAACAGACCGAACGCACATTAGTGAACCCTTTCCAGGCATATATACTGTATCCACTGGGTATAGCGACAGAACGTACGAGAAGTGTGCGACATGGAGCACGCAGCAGTATGATACAAGCGCGGTCATGTTGTGCGAGCTATTGCGAGTTGTGCATCTTCTTTGTTGCACTCCTGGCACATTCCCTGCCCTAGCAGCCCGGGCCGTTTCGTGTAACCGACGCTGCAAAAATATCCTTTGGTCGCCAAGAGAGGTCAAATTCCTTCTGAAGGCGTAACGCAACAAACTGAACGGGAACTGCAGTACAGTACAGCAGCCATGAACCCTTTGCCCAAGAGTCCAGCCATAAGGATAGAACAGCCGAGAAAAGGGCGATATATTCTGAGTTTACAACAATAAGATAACCTTACGGCAGGTATACACGCGTCGCGTCACGTTTTTGTTTGCTTGCTGGCGCTGTTTGTACATCTCCTCAGTTGCACTCCTGGTTGAGACACCTCTTGTCCTATATAGCAGCTCGGCCTGTTTCGCGCGATAGCGCGTTGTACATCTCCTAATTTGCACCCCTGGCAAACCCCGTTTCCTAGCAATGCGGGCTGCTTCGTGTTATCCATGCGGCTGTAAACCGCTGGAGGCCAAGCGAGGTCAAACCCCGTTTGAAGGCGTGGCGCAAAAAACCGAATGAACGCGACGTAACCATGAACCCTTTTGGGAGCCAGCGGGTATGATATACTACTACTGGAGTACAACAGCGGGAAGTACAGCTAATACGCCAACGCGAAGTGCGCGATGTGTTGTGGCGTCTATCTGTAGGAGGAACGCGCAGCAGTACAAGCGACATCGTGTTGCGCGAGCGAGTGAGCGCGCGCGATTGTATATCTCCTAACGTTTGCACCCCTGGCACATCCCTTGTCCTCGTAGCAGTCCCGGCTGCTTCGCGCAGGAGCTTGTTGTTCATCTCCTACGGTGCACGTGTGGCACATCTCCTGTCCCGGCAGTCATGGCTACATCTGAAATATAATTTCGCAAACCTGATGAACACATGCATTTACCCTTTCGGGGTCCAGATACAGCGGCATACCTCGTAGTGACCAAGAAAACGGGTAAGTGTGCGGGATGTTTTGCGCCGAGGAAGACACTGCATGCAGTAGTACGGAGCATCAATAGTATGCTGAAAGCGTCAGAATCTTACACGGGTTAGCGTGTTCGGTGCATCTACTAACTTGAAGTCCTGGGTTGGACATTCGCTGACCTGGCCGTGCGGGCTGCTTCGCACGCGATCATAGCGTGTTGTTCAACGTATCCTAAGTTGCATTTTGTGGCACATCTCCTCTCCCGACAGTCATCGCTGCATCTGAAATATGATTACGCAAACCAGATGGACACATGTATTTACCCTTTCGGGGCCCAGATACAGCGGCATATCTGGTAGTGACCAAGAAAACGGGTAATAAGTGTGCGGGATGTTTTTTTGCGCCGAGGAAGACACTGCATGCAGTAGTACGGAGTATCAAGAGTATGCTAAAAGCGTCAACACCTTGCACGGGTTAGCGTGTTCGGTGCATCTTCTAACTTGAAGTCCTGGGTTGGACATCCGCTGACCTGGCCGTGCGGACTGCTTCGCACGCGATCATAGCGTGTTCTTCAACATATCCTAAGTTGCATTTGTGACACATCTCCCGTCTTGCTGTAGCGGTCAAGACTACTTCGTGATACCGATGATGCAAAAAATCTTTGGCGGCCAAACGAGGTCAAAGTCTTTATCCAGGCATGATTCCAACCAGATAGGCTATAGCTTACCCCTTCGAGACCCAAGTACAGCGGCTAATGCGTGCAGCCGCAGCCCAAGCGTAATCGTGTTGCGCGCGCTAGCGTGTTGAGTATCTCTTAACCCCTTTGGGAAATCAGAAAAACACATGCAAAACAAAACTGTCGATTCCAGCATTCTCTAGACGCGTGCTACGATGGAGGTAGTACTTTGTAGCAAACATATTTCTGAACGACGCGGCTCCTTAACCTAGAATCTTCGGAATGTTATTCTTGTTTTTGCAATATGTATATTAGTTATACCTAGGCGATGGGTTCGTTCATCGGGTTGCCCTTTCAGTTTACTCAATATCAGTTTGTTGGGTAAGGCATGTTGAAAGCTTTTCACGTGAGGTGCCTCAGAAGGCAAATTGCCTTAGAAGGCAAATACTAATGGTGCACCTCTACCGTGGTATATGCCACGGTCGTACTCGTGTTGCGCGCGGTAGACCGTTGAACACCTCTGAAGTTGCACCCCTCGCATACTCCCTCTGTCCTAACCGTTCCAGTGACGAGAACCTACAAGTATCAGCCCAAGGGGCAACGTTGCTTTTACTTGAGCAGCGGCAACAACCACGCACTGGACTGCTGCAAGGTCCTGCCCCCGAATGTTTGGAAGTCGTATACCCGCGGCGTAACCTGGGAGCACCCAAGGGAGTCGTTTGTGGAGTTACTTCCTGCGGGGCGGCAAGAGAGTTCCCGACCACCGCCGCCGCCGTTGTCCCCCACCGTCACCGTCGGCACCATGGCCGCCGCCGTCATCGTCACCGCCGCCGCCGCCGCCACGGCCACCACCGTTACCGTCGCCGCCGTCGCCGCCACCACCGTCGCCGCGGTCGTCGTGGCCGTCGCAGCTGCCGTCGCCGGCCCAGCAGATTTCGTATCGTGCTGCCCGGGAGCTAGGCAGTTATAGCCCGGGCCCGGAGGAAGGCAGTGTACAACGGAGACGGACGAGGGGGGAGACCACGCGCACAGCAATGGGGATGGGGCACAGATCGGGCCCGGAAGAAGGAGACGTGCAGCGGGGGCGAACGAGGGGCGAGACGGCTCGCCAGGCAAGGGGCATGGGGCACGGGTTGCTGTCGTTGATGGCGGCACGGGAAGGTATAGGTCATATGCTATTCCACCAAACTCCACCGAGTGAGAACCCACCTCTGCCCAAACGCCCGGCGAGCGAGCTTTCGAAACCAAGTTCGTTCGCGGAGGCGTGTGCGGACGAGTACGCGAGCGTGTGGACTTCAAACGACGGAGGGATTATGACGGACTGGCGAGTGCGGGGACGTTCGGGGGCATATAACAGCCAGGCGGCCTGCGTGTGATCTCGGCGAAATGGGTGTTTGGCTGGAAGACTAACGAGCATGATTATGTGGTACGGGCGAAGGCGAGGCTGGTTGCGCGGGGGTTCACGCAGCGTGAGGGCATTGACTTCTGTGAGACTCTTGCTCCGACGCCTGCGGCGTCCTGGTTTCGTTTGTTGGGTGCTATTGCGTGTGAGTTCGGGGTTGGACATGTGTCACTTTGATGCCGAACAAGCGTTCGTCTAGTCGAGTCTGGAACATAATGTTTTTATGTGGTTGCCTTCGGGCTGCGGAAACATGTCTGGTAAGGTAGTGCGGTTGGACCGCAGCCTCTACGGCTCAAAGCAAGCATCGGGATCGTGGTACCATCTGATATCGCAAATGAAGAGTCTTGGTTTGAGTAGAGTCCAGCTGATGCGTGTGTGATGCGTTTGGTCGAGTCTGGTTATGTCTCCATAGTGGCAGTAGTACATGTGAACGGTATCTTTGCGGTGGAGCAGAAGAGCAAGTTTCACCAGTTTTGCGATGACTTGAACTGCCTTGTCCCGATCAACAACTTGGGAGAATTGATATGGTACGCTGGATGCCGTTTTTATCGGGGTTTTGAGGCTTGTCTTTTGAAAATGTTGCAGCAAGCTTTCGCTGAAAACACAGCTGCGAATTTCGGCGTTAGTTCGGGTGGGAGAACTCCGCTCCCAACCGGTCTAAAGCTTGACGAATTCGACGAAGATAAGCCTGTAGGCAACTGGCCTTTCCGTGAGCTGGTAGGGAGTTTGATATGGCTTGCTAACCAAACACGACCTGACATTGCGAACGCGGTAAGGGCCGTGGATACAGGTACGCGAACAAGCCGAGGGGGTTGCACTGGAGGACTACGATTGGTATTTTGGAGTATGTTTTTGCCACGAGTGATTTCGGTATTACATTTCAGAGGGACAGTGGACTTGAGCTGGTAGTGTTTGCGGACGCAGACTATGCTAGTAAGGCTACTGATGAGAGATCGGTTTCTGGTGGGGCGGTTATGTGCGCGGGGGCATGCGTGTGCTGGTTTTCGAGGACTCAAAAGTGCGTGACACGTTCGAACACTGAAGCTGAATACGTAGCGCTTGGTGACTCTATTAAGGAGGCGATGCTTATGCGGTATGTATTGTATGGAGCTTCATGTTTACTGGTTTTGGTTCTCAGTGAATCAGAGTTTTCGAGGATAACGATGGGGCGGTAGAGTTAGCGCAGAATCCAATATGCACGTCGAACTCGAAGCATGTTGATATCGCCACCATTTTCTGAGGGAGCTTGCGCTCCGGGGAGAGTTTGATATATTCTCCGTGAAATCAGAGATGTAGAATGCTGACTACTTGACGAAACCTCTCTCTAGGCCGACGTTCTGCTTTCACCGGAAATTTCAATTTTCGGATGAATATTTGATTCAGTTGTTCGGGATGGGAATCGTTTGTCTTGATTTCAGAGTATGGATTTAATCGTCAGTTTTTCGGAGTTATTATGTTTTTCGAGTTTGAGTTTGTTTCGCGAGAAATGTCATGTTATAAGATTGTGGTAGATGATGGAGTTTTGAGAGTGTTGGATACCTGGTATACTTCTATCAGTAGGGAGAAGGCTGTTTATTGTTGTTTTTCTGTTTTTGGCCTGGTTTGACGAATTTCATTTTGGGTTGTAGGATTTGATTTTTGTTTGATAAATTTGATTTTGAGCCTGATAATTATACTTTTGAGCTTGAAGAATTGTTCGATTTTTTAATTTTGTGTTCAGAATTTATTTTTTGATTCAAGGATTTTAGCTTGTGTTTTATTTGGTTTTCGGAATCGTTTCGGACTCAGTACGATACTTACTTGCAATGCTTTATGATAAACAATGTGACATCATACTTTAGTATAAACTGCGTTGGATGATATTGGTCGTCAGGGGGAATTATAGTGATATACTGGGCAGGGGGGATGGTTGTTTTCGTGCACCGAGGAGGGAGGGTGTTGGTTGTCCTCTGATTTACGACGGAGATGTTCGACCGACGATCAGGGAGTTCCATACATGGTGAGGGATTCTTGTAGTGGGATATGAATGTGTCCCGACGGGAGAAATGCGGTTTAAGACGGCGGGAAACTTGCTGGTTTGGGATGCCTTGCCATGCTGTGCCCGCTCGGTGGTTCGATAATATACATGAGTTGTGTTCATTGTGAGTCTACCTGCATCCTTCTATATAAGTCCTGTCAACGCTGTGAGAGGGTTTAACCAACAAAATGTCTCCTTGAGAGCCTCGTCAATGAAACGGTTCACCCCTTCTGAAGCATGCATCGACACTTTTTCCCACCGGAGGGACCCAGGTATATGCAGACGACCTTGTTTTCGAGATTTGCGCACGCCAAGCGAGAGGGCGTACCAGCACGCGAATAATCATACTGCGCGCGCCTCATGCAACTCCTCGGGATTTTTATGGTTCGGGTTGAAATTAAACACACATACCAAGTACCACGTATGTATGTATCTTGTGTGCGTGGGGAGAGAGTCGGGTATCATACAAGGTACTCTGTGCTTGTTTGGACAGAAAAAAAGCCTCGCGAATAAAACTCAGCCCAGCGTCCCGGGTTGAATCTCGTGGTCGGTGCTGCATGCAATCAATCAGAGCTCCATTTCGTCACGCCCCCCGTGTGAAGTCCAAAACGAGTCCAACATGATATATATATGTACTGTACCGACGAACCGAACTCGCAAATCGTTCCCGCAAGCTCGAAGGTACGTCACAGATTCTAGAAGTTCCGCGCATCAGGAACACAGTTGACCTCTGGCGGGCACCATTCGGTTTTAGACAGACCCACAAAAAGTACTACTACAATGCACACACACAGATCGGGCCATCTCCCGCATAATCTGCATGATGTTTGAACGCCCCTCTGTGCTCTTACTCTCGGCGGGTCCTTGCCCCCCACCCCCCCCTTAGGATTACGGCCGTGTACGTGATATTATTACCCCCCCCCTACCCCTCCCCTCCCCCCC
>JBBMKB010128723.1:0-19726 GCA_037833945.1 Alaria marginata
GGGTCACCCTGACCCGACCCGACCCGACCCGACCCGACCCGACCCGACCCGACCCGACCCGCGAGAAGTGACGCGGTCCATGAAAAGCCCTGGAATTTTGTAAGTCGGGGGTTGCCGCGGAGCCCGGCTCCCTTTTTTTAATTATGATTTCTGAAATTGGAGTGGATTACTGGGTTAGAGACGGCCGCGTGGAAGCCGAGCGTTTCCCTGTGGGCACTCATTTAGGGTTGATTGGTTAATGAAAACATGGCGACAACAGTGGCACTCGAAATTCCTGTTTTTACAGCAGTACGCTCATATCTTACGTCGTGCGGAGTTTATACGAGTAGTCTCTTATATACCTGGTCTAGATACACATATGTTACATGTTCGGCCACCCCATCGAATACACGAGCACCAGCACACAGCAGCACGGATCCCGCCACTGCACAGGGGGAGAAAATCGAGAGGGGATTTAGATCGAGGCTGGGACTATCCCGTCGATTCTACAGTAGGATGATTACGATAACACTCGATACCATGGACCGAGAAGGTACTGCGCCAAAAAACTTCGACACGAGCAACATTACCGAGATAATGCGAAAACTTATAATTCAGCGAAAGGGGATTTAGATCGAGGCTGGGACTATCCCGTCGATTCTAGGATTATTACGATAACAGTCGATGCCATGAACCGAGAAGGTTCTGCGCCAAAAAACTTCGACACGAGCAACATTAACGAAAGAATGCAAGAATTTCTATTTTACACGACGCTTAAACATCGCAGGGCTTTCGCGGGTCATGACCCGGCCCACGAGTCAGGCCAGGAGCTTTTTTTTTAGAACAACCAGTAGTTGAATCGATGTATTAGAACTTCCTTGGTCGCCACGGTTTCCCGTAGGACAAGACGGCATCGATCGCCTAAGGCCGCCACATTTTAGCATATAAAGTCATCGCGTTACACTCGATAGAGGCGTTTTTTACACATTCTAGCATATAAAGTCCTCGCGTTACACTCGATAGAGGCGTTTTTTTTTCGATTTGTAGAGTGTATCCGGTTCAAGAGTGGAGGCAAATTAAACGGCGGGGGGTTCAAAGAGCTGTACGTACAAGGAACGAAGTAGTCCGTATACATACGCCAGAGGTTCGCCACGGCTTACTGTTTACCCGAAGCTGGGCGTTGGTGCGGTTTTGTGGGTTATATTTACTGTTGTAGTCCTTTACCTCTAATCTACCGCCGATCATGAATATAAATGTTGGAGGAATGGATATAAGGCCAGAGGCGCCTCTTGCTCCGCCCGATGTCCCGCCCAAATTTTGTTGTCTTTTGGATTTGGCGTGGACGTGGAGCCCTAGCCTGGTGTGGAGTTGTCTCAGCCACACCCGGTTTTACCCATGAAGCCGTGCAGGCCGCTTACAGTATTACGGGGGAACGTAGTTAACAGGACCTACGGTAGACACAAAACCCTATATATTTATCTATTTCTTCTACCAATATTTGGTCCTATTAACTACGCTCCCCCGTAATAGTAGTGGGGGCTGTGTAAGGTGGTACGGTGCGAAGGGGTGTTGGCCGCCCTATATCGGGAGACCGCCCTATTCGTATACCGGGCATTCAGTTGTATTCAGAGTTACAGTCTTGCCAACCGATTTTCAACCGCCCTGTATCGAGTGGCCGCCTTATTCAGACCGTCGTATACGGGCCCCACTACTACTGTATCTTCGAAACCCCGCAACTAACTGTTCTTTTTGTTCCTGCAGGTACGAGTTATTACTCTATAACTAACAATATCACGCACACAACACCCTTTCAAAAAGGCGGCTGCAATTTTTTTGTAAGCCCAAATCACCGCCGCGAAAACCATCTCACACTAATACTCCAAGAAAGCTGCCCGAAACAAAAGTGGGTGCATTCATAATGGGTTTAACCTTTTTTTTCCACTGCAAAAAAGAAATCCACTCTAATTCCAAATCTATTATCTCCAAAACGCGGGTAAGGTTCTCTAAAGGGGGTAAGGGCCGTCATTAACGACACGTCGCAAATGGCAAAAAAAAACTAGCCAAAAACTTGCCGAAGCTAAAGCCAAAAACTTGCCTAAACCCCTTAACCCCGACCCTGCGTTTTAAGCGCTGCGCCCGTACATCAGCTGTTCCCGTTTCAACTTTGGCCGCTGTATACACAGACTCCGCGCGGTTTCAGTTTTCTCGCCACGTCTAACTTGAATCGGTTGCTACAACTACGCTAAGGCCACTCGCTTCTTCTCCCGTCTCCGGACCTTCGGGCGAAACAGAGTCTGCATCGTCGTGGCTTCCGGGACTTGCCGCGTCGATTTTGTTCCTGCGGGAAAAGTTCACACACACCGGACATATCAGATCCTTCCTTATTATAGTCTAATAATTCAAGTTTTCCCGATCATAATCTATACCGGTATCTTTCAGGTCAGACAGATACCTGATCTATATTATCTGATGGTTTATGTACAGATCATGTTGCCGGGTGAGAGCCGGACGATCTGAACGATCTAACACATGCTTCCTGGGTTGGATCTATGGCCACACAGATCCCCAACAGATTGTACACAATGGCGGCATATATAGGATCTAGATGATCTAGATCATGATCTGTGCGATCTGTGTAAATCAGTTGCCGTCCTTGGGGTTACGGGTTGGCCGGTCTAGAAACCCCGAGACCGCTCGAAAAAACAGCCACGATCAGCCCCCATCTGAACGATCTAGCACATGGTTTCCTGGATTGGCCATATACCACGCAGATCCCGGACAAATTGTACACCATAACGGCATATATAGGATCTAAATGATCTAGATCATGATCTGTGTGATCTGTGTAAATCAGTTGCCGTGGTTGGGGTTGCGGGTTGGCCGGTCTCGAAACCCCGAGACCGGCTCGAAAAAACAGCCACGATCAGTCCCCAGATGACACAGAACGCCATGCGCTTTCTGTCCCGGTGGCTTGGTACGGTTCTACGGAGATTTGGGGTTTACATTGTGTACGGCTCACTCTTATGTTCCTTTCTTCTACGGCACAGTGGCAGAGCGGGTGGTCATAACAGACACGAATGTCATAAAAGACACACCACGGCATTATATATAGCAAATACAACGGCTTCCAGCAGTTTACCAATTTTCACATACCCTGCGTGATCGTCCCTATAAACGAAATTCTCCTTTTCGGCACATTTTTTAGACCGCTCGTTTAGCCTACCCACCTATTTCTCGCCATTTTCCCTCGCATGTTCACCGCTTAAAAAACGAAATCCCCCTTTTTGACACGTTTGTTGCCTCCCCGTAGCCCTAACCCTGACCCTAACCCTATCCCTAACCCTAACCCTAACCCTAACCCTAACCCTAACGCTAACGCGAACCTTAACTCCAACCCTAAGCCTACCCACCCACCTATCTTGACTCCGACTACGGTCGGCCTTCCTCTTCTTGGAAACCCTGCGTCGCCGTCTCTTTTTGATGGGGGGGAGTCGCACTTGACCCTCGCCGAGATCAACAACGGCAGAACCATTCAAGTAGAAAGTATTGACGCGGCCCATAATTCCCTGACAGGCCAGGGTCCAACCCACCCCGCCGCGAAAACGGGGCGGATTCGGCGGGGGGAGAGGGGGGGGGGTACTCATTAGTTGCTTGCCGTAGTCATTTGATCATTGACCACGCATCCCTTTCGAGACGGAGCACCGTTCCTGCTCGTATCAGAGACACCTCCAACATTTGGGCGCTCAATACCCGTTTCTTCCATATACTAAGTATTACATTAAAAAAGGTTTTGCTTATCTTATCTCCTTCCATCCCTTTCGAGACGGGTGGATGGAAGGGGGGGGCGGCGGCAGCGGCGGCGGGAGACATTCAAGATTAACGTCGACGAAGGAGGCATAACGCAGTCCAAAGCTCAGCGCGGGCGGGAACGGTGGGCACAACCGAACTCAGCTCGTGCGCGATGGCGTTTTTAGGCTGGGAACGAAAGTTGGGCCTGCACGAACTCGCTTTCAATAAACCTTTCTCTCGTGATCCGGCGGAATACATTCCTCGCGCTGCGCGGGCGAGAGGGAGTGCTGGGTTGAAAAAATGCATTCACTTTTCAAACACAGTGTTTGCGCTAAGGTATTATATAACTCCTCAAGCGAAGCGCCTCGGAAAAAATGGTGCACTCCTACCGTAGCATGGGTCGGAGGCGGAATGAAAAGCACGATCAGCGCGGCAGAGGTTTTAGGCTGGGGGGAGGAAGAAAAATGCGCCTGAACGAGTTCGTCTTCAATCTCTCTCCCTCTGCCTTTCTCTCTCTCTCTCTCTCTCTCCCTCTCCCTCTCCCTCCCTCTCTCTCTCTCTCTCTCTCTCTCTCTCTCTCTCTCTCGCACTTGCGTAGTTTTTTTTCACACGTTTGCTACATACAGTCTTCACACGGTTCTCTTCTCCGAGAGAGCAGAATCGCCCTTTGAATCTACGCATCTCCCTCTGCTGGTCAATTTCCTTACCAACCTCCTTGTCGTGGGTGATCGGCTTCCAAGTTCACGCCGCAAAACCACACCACCTCGCTCGCCCAACGACCACGTTGTGGGTGTTTCCAGTTCTTCCAAAACACGGTGAACAATATAAGATGTCCCAGGATGAAAGCGTCAAGTTCTGCCTTTGTCCGGCGATATCTCCTCCTGATCGTCGTGCCTAGGGAGAACCTGAAGAGCCACAGCATGGTCCTCGGCGAGGTAGGGTTGGGGCCTGAAATATGTGCCTGGAACACATGACCTCCTGCTGTATCCCGTCAAAGATGGCTGTGGGCTCGATACACACGCCCAAGACTTCCCTCATACTCTGATTTCTACCCTACCCACCGCTGCGTCGGCGGGGGCGACGACATTCAAGTTCACGGAAATCTTTTACACCAGGTACATGCCTTTCCCACACAAAATGTCAGGTGCTGACCCTCGCGGCGCCAAACTAAGACGGACTGCCCAAGTAAGGTATGGGCACGACCCTGTCGCGAGCAGGGCTTGGGAGGTCACGGAGAAAATGACGAGTATCCTGTGTTCCAAATCATAACTTTTCCGCCCAGCGTAATGTCCTCCGGCTGGCTTCGGGGCGGAAACGCCTTGGTTTGGAACACAAGATACCCCATCTCGCCTCACGCCTTGTTTACTTGGGGTCTTGTCCGTAACGTGTTTCTCCAAGAGAGCTTATGTAGTCAGTTCCCTCGTCGGCAATGTGAACAACACGTTTGCGGATACGAAATAGAGGGAGGATGGTCGCGGGCAGAAGTTTGGTCACTGGCGGTGGCAACGAACGATTTGGTGGTAGCGGTAGCGGTAGCGGTCATTGTACCTGTAGCGGTAGCGATAGAGCAACGTAAGGTGCAGAGGTTGCGGTACCGGTAGAAGTCGCGGTAGTCGTAGCGGTAGCTCTGGTGATAGCAGTAGCAGCAGAAGTGTCGGTAGCGGTACGGTAGCAGTAGAGGTATCGGTAGGAGTAGTGGTAGTGGTAGCGTGAGTGGTAACGGTACCGGTAGCGGTATCTGTATCTGTAGCGGTAGCGGACGCCGTAGAGGGTATCAATATCGGTATCGGCACCGGTATCGGTATCGGTAGCAGTAGAAGTAGTGGTACTGTTAGCAGTAGCGGTATCGGTAGCGGTAGGAGTAGCGGTAGTGGTAGCGGTAGTCGTAGGGGTAGCAGTAGCGGTAGTGGATGCGGTTGCGGTATATGTATATATAGCGGTACCTGTGGCGGAAGCAGTAGAGGTATCGATATTGGTACCGATATCGATAGCGGTATAGGTAGCAGTAGCGGTAGCTGTAGCGGTAGCGCTCAGGGTAAATGAAGAGGTAGAGGCAGAAGTTGACGTAGAGATAGGCTTGGCGGGGGCTGTATTGATATTGGCTTATCTCTGAGACGCGTGCTACGATAGAGGTAAAATTTTCATGGCATTTTGTGTTTCTGTATGACAGGGCTCTTTAACCCCAAATCGTCAAAACCGCGTCCTTGTTTCACATTTTCTGAATATTTTGTATACCTAGACCATGGGTGTGGTCACATTGGGGAGCTCTTTCAGTTTACTCGAAATTATACGTGTGGGGTGGGACACAGAGCTCCTCAAGTGAGGAGCCTTGGAAAATATCATTGTGCACCTATACTATAGAATGTGTCCCAGAGCAATGTTTGAGGCTAACCCCCCCAAATAACGTAATCAACTGGCCCGGACGACGAGGCTACGTCCAAGAGCACAACTGACCGTACAGGAAAACAAAAGCACTTGACTTTGACGGCGTGCAGCTTCTACTTCCGTCTCACCACCACCCCTGCGCTGACGTCTCTCCCACTCGTGTTTTCCCTCACCCCACGCAACAATTTATTAAACAAAAACGGTATCGCACGGCCCAGAAACGATCTGAAAGACAGCTCAGGTGGCGCTGGGTTACGGCCTGACGGCCGGGCTGTGCGGGCGGTGCCAGACCCGGGTGGGAGCACTAAGGCCTGAGCGGCGTTCACGTCCTTGTCGTTGTGTAGCCTTGCGGGTTTGGAAACGCCACAGCGGGGTGACAACTTCGGAGAAGAGAGGGATATAATAGGCGAGGGAACGAAGACGGATGGACCGGGGGCGGAGGGACAAAGGGTAAGTGTCGATGCTGCGGTTACAGTAAAAGGTTTATTTTCCGGTCGAATATGTTCAGAGTAACGAGGTTCCTCGAGCTATGGTGCACTGCCTATCCTTCACTAATGCAGTAACTACCTATACACATGAGGATGTCTTGTCCCCACCCGAAAAAACGATTTCGACAAAAAAACAGATCGTGCAACTCAATGGACTATATCATGGCCTAGGCATACAAAGCGTTCGTATTGCAAAAAAGAGGAGACACTCCGACGATTTTGCGTTAAGTAGCACCGTTCACCAGAAAAAAAAGGTGCTACCTCTATCGTAAAACGCGTCTTCGTGTAACTCGTGTGACCCACTGCGAAGGTCTAACGTCCGTGGCGATGCGTGTCTGGTGCCAGTGTACTTCCGTTCTAGCTTGCTACAATGACCTTTACTGTAGTGGGCAGGGCCTACTAAGTACCAGACACGCTTTCCCCCACTACCACACTACTCTTAAGAGCATGTTTAGTAAGCAACACCCCGACGTTACAGCACAAGCAGCATTGATGTAAGCTGGGAGATAGGTGCGCCGCGCTACTTGTGTTACTCGAGGAAAACCCCATTGCCTAACTAAGTACAAAATGAAAAAACAATATCTATCGCAAACCTGAATGTTATTCCGACGAATTTGGGTTAAGGACCCCCCTCGGCATTAAACAAATGTCCCAGGAAAAATACATTCTACCTCTAGCGTAGCACGCGTCGGGTATGACATGTTCAAAGCTCACCGCGATGTCGTTCGATGTCTGCCCGCGCCAAACCCAGCAAAAGGCCAATGCTCCCGGGCCGTGCCGGGCTCGTCCGTGCCAGACCAGACACTTCCCGGCACATGGCCGATACGCGGGAGTACGGACACCAGCCGCGCTGATTTGGAGGCCCAAGGTGCGGCACGTGGAGACCAGAGAGCCCCACCGCCTATTTTATTTCGGCTTTTAGGTAGGTAGGAGTAACATAGGGGCGGCTGTGTCAGCCGCGGAAAAGGAGAGGTGAACCATCAACCCTACTAATGGCGTGTGGCAGTCACTCCGTCGATCCCTAAGAAACTAAGATCGTGCCCAACTGCTTAGAGGACTATACAATTTTAGGTTTTCTTAGCGTGTGAGTTATCTCCATGGAAGGCATGCGCATGTACTCTTAATCGCTCCTTGCCATGCTTGAAAAGGTGGCCTGTTTTGAACGTGCTGTTTTGCTGGGGCACCCCATACCACCGCCGACCCGAACTCCCCCCCCGCCCTCTCTACCGTAGCTACCCATCGGCATTGCGCACGCCTCCAACGAACCCCTTTCAGCTCATCCGGTCAGCGACTCTATCTCGTTGGAAAATACGTTTTCGGCAATACCTCCCGTCGCAGTACCGCCGCCCTCGCCGCGCAGATCGCTGTTTGTTAACCCAGACCGCGATTTGTGCGACGAAAGGACGTGGTTTTGCGACGGGGGGTGGGGCACCGAAACGGACTTATCGAACGAGAAGGAAGACTTTCCTTATAGGTGAGTAAGGGGTTCGCCGGCCTCGCGCTGACAGCTAAATATACGATATCGGGGCCAATATACACGAGCAGAGCATGCATATTTATGGAATAGTATGCTAGCGCCTGCTTTCGACGCGTGCGACGATAGAAGTAGCACTGTTTCGCAAACATACCTCCTGAAAGACTGGGCGTCCAAATCCAGACTCGTCGGGATGTCATTCTTTTTTTGCGATTTTAATATGTTTTTACCTAGGCCATGTGTTTGGCTATCGGATTGCGCTTTCAGTTTGCTCATAAAAAAAGGTTTGGCGAGGTGCAGAGCTCCCCAAGTGAACTTCCGATTACTTCTACCCATATCCAATTGTCCACTTCCGTTCACTTGCCCATACTTCCATATACTTTCACCAACATCCTTTATCGACTCCCATCCACTACGAACGACATTCTTCCATTTTCTTCCATTCACTTCCATCTACTTCCGACGACTTCCATTAGCGGCATGAAACGCACAACATCATCTGCATTCCCTTATCAAACTCTAGACTCACCTCGTGGTAATCGACTTTTTTAGTTTCTTCGAAAAGAACCAACCATTCCATCTCTTGGAGCTATCCTGGACGGAAGGGTGATTGTCGGGTAGGGCGGCCACAGCACAGACGTGAACGCCTCTCTTGCGCAATGCCATGAACTCGTTCAAGGCTCGACCAACAACCCAGCTTCAACGTCTTGTGGTCAGGAATGAACAGGGGCAAGAGGTACGCCGGGACCAGTAGATGATAAATGCGAACCAAACCCTAATACCGTGCGTTTGAGTCCCGCTATCAAATCCTGAAATGCTGCCACGAAAGTCAAACCACGCGCGTTACAATCGTGCTTCATCTATCGTGTAGTTTCAACGGGAAGTTCTATTATTTTATCGTTCTTTGCCGTGCTGACACTTTGGCTTTCTAAGAAAAACACCGTCTGTCGGCGTACGCACAAGTTCCACAATCGTCCCGGATCTTCCCGGCGTCCCTCCATCTACGCCGGCTCCGCGTCGTCATTGGCTTTCAGCATCATTGGGTGCCTGCTACGATAGGGAGGGGGATGAATAGCACACGTTTTGCTTCCGAGACACCTCACTTGAGGAGATCTCAAATCGCCACCCAAACATGGAAGGTTCCTGACATAAATAAAAGCGCACCCCGGCGAGCAAACAACCCCCGCTGGCCTAAGGATAACGCCGAGATATATAGTCTAACAGTAACGATTCGGGTAGTTTCCCTAGTTGAGAAGCCCCATCAACCAGAGGTAGGGTCTAGAGTGACCCCACGATAGGGGTGCCCCCTTTTGTAATAACAGCACGCTTTCGGTTTCCGAGGCAACTCACTTGAAGAGCTCAGAACGCCACCCAAACATGAAACCCGATATAAATGAAAGCGCACCCCGACGAGCAAACCAAATGCCCCCCAGCCTAAGGATGACGCCGAGACATATAGTGTAAAACAGTTGTTTGGGTAGTTCCCCTAGTTGAGAAGCGCTGTTAACCAGAGGAAGGGTCAGAAGTAATCCCACGGTAGGGTTGCACCCTTTTAATTCTGAGCTCCTGACACCAGGAGCTCAATATCTGAACCGAAACATAGCTTTAAAGATGTTCGTTCGCGCAACCCACCGAACGTTTCTATGTGCTAGTCCTAAAACTAATATACTGGTGAAAGTTTCATACCAGCCGGTAGTTCCTCGCATGAGGGGCTTAGCCGGTCAGCAGCGTTTGACCCTAAACGCACAACCCCTTACCGTGGAATGACTTTCAGTGAAACAGTACCACCATTGTCATAGCACGCGCGGCATTGCGATGTTAGCTAACTCCCTCTGCCAGTAGATGGGGGACTCTGTCTCTCAAGAGGCGGTCGTTCCGGCGATCCCTCCAGTTCCATCTGCGGTGGTTATCTCAAGACAAACCGCGGTCGGTAAAAACTCCGTGGCTCGTTCGAGATGGCCATCGGAGTGGGAACAGGAGGTACCGCCAGAATAGTCGTGTCCTTCGAGGAGGAGTGTCGTTTCTGCCTATATCTGGGTTCCGCCGAACTCGCGCTGAGGTATATCGAAGCGCGGGCCTACTACTAACCTGATGGACGGCTATAATATTGCTGGTACTGCAGGACTGGCGTAAATAGGACTCAACAAGACGCGCTCGCCAACGGCTTAACTGAAAACGTCCACTGTTGTCAGTTATTTGACATGGTTGAACCTATTCTTCCCAATGGCAGGGGCACGGAGGTGGGGGCGTCGATGGAACTGCGGAAACGTAACCAAACACAGCAGACCCAAACACGGACTTTACCAACCTATCGAGGCAAGAGCCTACCTTCATTCACAGCAGATCCAGAGCGAGATTTCACCAACGACGCTGACACTCGGTCGTTTGTAGACGGGGGTAGTCATTCGGAGAACGAGCACTCTGCTTCAATTTTTCCGAGGACGATATTGGATGGGCGGTACAGTCGACTAGTATCTAGTTAATTTTGAGTCACTACGCAAGATAACACTGAGGATCTTGCTGTTGATGCGAAGACATCTAATATGCGCGAAAACTCGGTTTGTTCTTTCTCGCCAGTGTATTTTATATTCAAGTTGGAACCACGGTAGCTTGCGATCATGCTACCATCGGGGACGGTTGCGGGGAACGCTGCAAATAACGATACTATAAGACTGGACCATCGGCCAGTACACCCGCACGCAGCATGGGCATCGTGTCGAGACATATCTGTACCGTAGTTTATCGAAAATTGCACGAGTTAATCTGACCAAGTAGGCAAAGCGTTCCTTGCCTGTACGTTCCCCGATCGAGCTTTCGATCCAATGCGTGCGAAGAAAGGGGGAGCAAGCCACGGCAAAAACGTTCTAGACGGACGGGGCACCTCACCCGAGAAACTGCCCAATACCGTTGTGTTCACGACCACCCTACTACCTGTTGTACAGCCATGCCTTCGGCTTGTGCATCCGGTTACTCTTGTAGTTGTGCTTGAAGCCCGGGATTGGGTGCGGTATAGCCAAAAGCTCGTTAAAGCTGGTATAATTAACTTATCATGGTCCACACCCTTACCGTAGAATGTATTAAAGTGGAGCTGGCCATTTGTCTAGGGGCGACACTTGATTCCAGGACGTGCTTTAATAGCCGGGTCAGTCGCATTCTACAACGAGGGCGCACCCCCGGGTCCCCCACTACCGGCTGTTTCGACCGTGGCGGTTTCCATCAGCACCCCACACCAACGCCCCAACTAACACTGTCTTTGAAGTGGGAAATTCGCAATGAGGCCTCTGCACTGAGCGGCAACAAAACCACGCCAAGGGAAGGATCTGCACTGTACCCAGAAACGCCAACACGAACGCTTTGGGGGCGGTGCTGTGTACGGTGCGAAACCTTTTCTTGGCGTGTCTCCGTTGCCGTCAAGTGGAGGATCCTCCTTGCGCATTTCTTACTTTAGAGGAGGTGAGAGTGGGAGGGTGTTCTTGGTCGATACCTCCTGTCGGGTTTCATTCTCGTCTAACGGCGACTTTAACTGGTATAGTGTCCGCTTCTGAGGGGTTCAAAGTGGAGTTGTTGGTGTTTGGAGCTGGTGAAATGGTGTGCTGCTCGATGGCCCCATGGCAATTGCCAGGGAGTTTGCCTTCGCTATAGACGTGTCCGCCCCGTCGTGAGGATATCATAATCGACTAGAGGTCGCGCCGTTGCTTCGCTTGAACGTAAGGCCGCACCGTGCGGTTTTTGCTGTCGGCCGTTACGACGCCGCTGGTGCCGCCGCCACCTTTGGCAACGCCGGAGAATATACTGACGCCAAAATTAACGCCACCGCTCGTGCCTCTACAAAACGACCCCCGCCGGCACCACCGCCGCCGGTGCTGCCCTTTACCCCGCTGCTCCAGCCGCCTTCTTCTGCGAATGCATCATACGAGACTTGTAGCTTTCTACAGTCGGGGTGGTTACTTTTCAAGGAGGATGAATATCGTGAAGTTTACGTAGAAACTAAGAAAACAATTCGAGGCGTGCTACCATATGGTGTATTGTTTTTCACTAACAAGGCTTCTCAACGATAGAAGAACCTACCCAGTATCGCTGGGATGCCTTGTGTTTCGCGTGTTCGATATCTACGCAGTTGAAAGTATTCATAGGATTGCGTTGTGGACACTTACTACGGTAGAGGTTGACCCTTCAGTTTCTGAGACTCCTCGCTTAAGGGGGCTCTTAACCTCACTCAAAACAAGATGTTCAGCTAACTGAAAGTGCAACCCGATGGATAAACCCGCGGCCGACGCATTGTACGATAATAGAGGTGCAGCATTTGTTTTCTGGAGCTCCTCACATGAGGAATATTATATTACTTATACTAGTAGTAAGTGATTTTGAGCAAACTGAAAGTGCAATCCGATTGAACAAACCCGTGGCTTATCTATACCTAAAAAGCATATGGCAAAAATAGAATGACATTCTGACAATTTTGGGTCGAGAAGCCCCGTCATCCAGAAAGTAAAAACGCCCAAAAGTGCTACCTCTATCGTAGAACGCGTCGGCCTAGGCATACAGAAAACTCATTCTGCGAAAACAAGAATTGTATTTCGACGATTGAGGCATCCCACGGTACGGGTGCAGCAATAAGTCCTTGAGCTCCTGACATGAGGAGCTCAGTGTGTTGTGTTTGTTTTCGTCCCATTTATTTTGGATGCCAGATGTTTGAACGCACCAGCCGGGGTCACCCAGGGGGAAGGTAAACTCAAAGTATTTCTCTCCACCTTTCCTCCTGCGGTTGTTGCCTCAATTTTCATCGCGGAACGGGTTCAGCCGTCCCTTTCCCTAGTCATCATTTTAGGTCGAATATTGTTAACTCATGAATAAAGTATCGCTTTCCACGCTAGTTGCGATTTTTTCACCCCGGAGAGATTCAAACCGGCAACATAGTCTTCAGAAGGTTTACGAGGTTACCAACTTAGCCACTGGGGACGCCAGCTCTCAGTACCTTACCCGAAACATGACTTCTAAGACTTTCATTCGCGCCACCCGATCAAAATTTCTATCCTCTAGTTCTAAAACGAATACACTCGTTAAATGATAATACCAAGACGTAGTTCCTCACTTCAGTAGCTCAACCGGTCAGGAATGTTTGACCCCAAAAAGGGCAATCCCTAAAGTGGGATGACTCTGTCGTCAAGATAATAGTTTAAGCACGAAAGCGCTACCTCTATCGTAGAAAGAATCTAATGGGTTTTCTCGAAGTCAGTCGATGGGTGAAGTGGAGAGGTCTTCACGTGAGGAGCCGCAGACACACTAGGTGCTGCCTCTATCGGAGCATGCGTCACTGGGGAGTGTGGCGAGTACCGATTGCTTCCCCGACAGTTTGATGTGGCTCGTGACGAGTGCTACGATATAGGTAGCACTTTTGTGACTGGGCTCTTCTTGACCCAAACTCGTCGGGATCTCGTTCTTCTTTCGAATTCTGAAATGTGGGTGTACCTAGCTAGCCGGTAGGTTTGTTCATCGGATGGCACGTTCAGTTCACTCAAAATAGACTTTTAAGTGAGGAGCAAAGGTCCTCATGTAAAGAGCCTCAGAAAACAGAGTAGGGAACATCTACCGTACCATGTGTCTCGTGGGACCACTGGGGAAGGTCTAACGTCCTTGGCGATACGTGTCTGGTGCCGTGCCAGTGTACTTCCGTTTCTACTGTATGTAGTGCGCAGGGCCTACTACAGTGAGTACGAGACACTCTTGCCCCACTACCACACTACTCTCAAGAGCCTATTTAGTAAGCAATACTCCGGCGTTACAGCACACGCAGCGTTGACGCAAGCTGGGAGAGAGGTACACCGCACTACTACGGTTACTCAATGAAAACGCACATGGCCTAACTATTATAAGTACAACATGAAAACAATATCTCAAACATGAATGGTATTCCGACGAAGATGGGTTAAAGGACACCCCCCGTCATTAAACAAAGTGTCTCAGGCAAAACACAGTCTACCTCGTGCGTTGCACGCGTCGGGTATCGCATATTGAAAGCTCACCGCGAGGTCTTTTGGTGTCTGGGCGGGTCAAACCCAGCAACAAACCAATGCTCCCGGGCCGTACGGGGCTCGTTCGTGCCAAGCCTGTCATTTCCCGGCACATGGCCGATGCTCGGGAGTACGGACACCAGCCGCGCTTAAGTGGAGGCCCAAGGTGCGGCACGTGGAGACGAAATCGCCCAACCGCCTATTTTATTTCGGTATTTACGTGTTATAGGAGAGAAAGAGGGGGGGCTGTGTCAGCCGTGGAAAAGGAGAGGTGAACCATCAACACTACTAATGGTGTGTGGCAGCCACTCCGTCGATCCCTAAGAAACTAAGATCATGCCCAACTGCTTAGAGGACTATACTATTTTAGGTTTTGGTAGCGTGTGTTTTCTCCATGAAAGGCGTGCGCATGTAATGTTAATCGCTCCTTGCCGTGCTTGAAACGTTGGCTGGGTTTTAACATATTCTTTTGCTGGGGAACCCACTATCACCACCGACCGGAACTCCCCCGCTGACCCCCTCTACCCTAGCTACCCATCGGCATTGCCCACGCCTCTAACGAACCGCTTTCAGCTCGTCCGGTCAGCGACTCTATCTCGTTGGATAGTAAAATTTCGGCAATACCTCCCGTGGCAGCATCGCCGCCCTTGCCGCGCAGACCGCGGTTTGTTAACCCAGACCGCGATTTATGCGACAGAAGCGGAAAAGCTTGCTACGGGGGGGGGGTCACCGAAACGGACTTATCGAACGAGAAGGAGGAAATTCCTTCGGTGAGTAAGGGGTTCGCCAAACTCGCGCTGACAGCTAAATAAGTATATCGGTGCGTACAGTAGGTATTTACTGTATATATACGATGCAGGGGCCAATATACACGAGCAGAACATGTCTATTAATGGAATGGTGGTTAACATGCTAGCGCAAGATTTCGACGCGTGCGACGATAGAGATAGCACGTTTTGGCCAACATGCCCCCGGAAAGACGGGGCGACTCAATCCAGACTTATCGGAATGTCATTCTGGTTTTGCAAATGTGAAAATGTTTTATAGGTTTGGCCATCGGGTTGCGCATTCAGTTTACTTAAAATACCGCTTTGGTGAGGTATAGAGCTCCTCAAGTGAACTTCCAAATACTTCCACCAAGATCCATCGTCCACTTCCATCCACTTCCCCTTACTTCTATTTACTCCCATCAACACCCACTATCCGTGTCCATCCACTGCCATCCTTTTCTATTTGCGTCCAATCACTTGCATCTGCTTCCCCCGACTTCCATTCACTTTCACCGACTTCCACCAACTTCCACCAACTCCCACCAATTTTCACCAACTTCCACTAACATCCTAACCCTAACCCTACCCCTAACCCAAACCCTAGCCCAATTCCTAACCGTAACCCTAATTTGGTGGGAGTTGGTGGAAGTTGAAAGCAGTGTAGGACGGGAGTTGGTGGAAGATGGCGGAAGTTGGTGGGAGTTGGTGGACGATGGTCGACTAGATTAATGTCGGTGGAGTTAGATGCAAGTAAACGGAATTCGGTGGAAGTTGGCGGAGGTAAACGAAAGAAGATTGTGGTGTATGGAAGTTGGTGGAATGAAATGGACGTCGATGATGGAAGTTGGTGGAAGTTGGCGAGATTTAGTGGTAGTTGGTTAAAGTAGACGGATATACCCCACTTCCACGTAAGTTGTTTGTAGCTTCCGTGGAAGTTATCATGGAATTTTACGTGGAAGTATCCACGACCTTCCATGGCCGCTTCCATGGAAGTATGGTTTCTTCCATGGAAGCTGCATGTACATTCATGGAAGCTGCCATGGAAGTAGACGGAGTCGGTTGAAGGTAGATGAAAGCTTGCATGCAAGTAAATTCGAAACGTCAAACAATGGGGTGGACTGGAACAGGAGAGCTTGTACCAATCATCTGGCTAAGCTCAACGTCACTGGCAGGTCTTTAATCACTGAGAATGTATGCTATAAAGCAGATGTCTGGACGTACTTGTCAATTCGGGTGGCTCTTGGCGCACATATTGTATGTACTGCAACAATAACTCGCCCTTGCCCGTTAGCAACTCTGATCTTTACAATGTAGCGGCATGAAACGCACTAGATCTACGGCATTCGCTTATCAAACGCCAGACTCACCTCGTGGTATTCGATTGTTTTCTTCGTTTTGAAAAGCATCAACCATTTCATCCCTGGGAGCTATCCTCGACGAAAGGGCGATTGTCGGGTGGGGCGGCCACAGCGCAGATGTGAACGCCCCTCTTGCGCAATGTCATGAACTCGTTAAAGGCTCGGCCAACTACATAATTTTAACGTATTTTGGGAAGGAATGAACCAGGGCAAGGGGTACGTCGGGGCCAGTAGATGACATGTGAACCAAACCCTAGTATCGCGCGATTTGAGTCCCGATATCAGATCCTGGAACGCTGCAACAAAACATCAAATAACGCGCAATACAAGCGTGCTTCACCTGCAGTGTAGTTCCCACGGGCGCTTCTATTCTTGATCGTTTTCTGCCGTGCTTGCGCTTTGGCTTCGTAATGAACCTACCGTCTGTGTCGACGTACCAAAGTCGCAGAGACGCCCCCGATCTCCCCGGCGTCCCTCCATCCACGTAGGCTCCGCGTCGTCATTGTCCTTGAGCGTCATTGGGCGCAAGATACAACAGGGGTATTAACAGCACACGTTTGGGCTCCGAGACACCTCCCTTGAGGAGCTCAAAACGCCACCCAAACACGGAACCTGACGTAAATGAAAGCGAACCCCGGCGAGAACCCCCGCCCCCCCCCCCACCGGCCTAAGGATGACGCCGGGAATTGCTGTATCAAACAACGATTTGGGTTGTTCAACTGGTTGAAAAGCCCTGCCGATCAGACGTAGGGCCAGCCAAACAGTACTACCATTGCGCGCAGCACGCGTAATTGCGATGCTACAGTAGCTAAATCCTTGCAGGCAGCTAAAGGACTGTGTCTCTCCAGAGGAGATCGTTCCAGCGACCTCTCCAGTCCCACCCCCGAGGGCCATCTCAAGAAAAACCGCGGTCGGTAAAACCTCCGTGGCTAGTTCTAGACGGTCATCGGATTGGGAGCTGGAGGAATCGCTAGAACGGTCGCATCCTTCTAGGAGGAGATCCGTTTCTGCCTATATTGGTGTTTGGCTGCACTCGCGCTGGCGGTGACGACAGTACACCGAAACGAAGGTCTACTACTCATGTGACGAACTAGCGCTATTTTTGTAGGGCTAGTGCTAGTAGGACTCAACAAGACTCCAGCCAACGGCCGTATTGAAAATCGTCCACCTCTGTCCGTTGTTTGAAATGATGGAATCTATTTTTCAAAACGTCAGTGGCGGGGGGGGGGTGGGGCGGGGAAACGGGGGGGTTGGCTGGAACTGCGACAGCTTAGCTAAACACGGCGGGACCCAAAATACAGACTTTCAGCACGAGTCGGTGCACGAGCCAACCTTCACTCGTTGCGTCACAGAGTGCTTCCACCAACGACACTGAGGCGTTCTACGATAGAGGTGGCACTTTTCGGCGTTTTTATTTTCTGGATAACGGCGCGCCTTCACCCAAACACCGTCGGAATGTCGTTTCCTTTTGGCAAAATGTTTGTTTGTGTATGGATGGGCCACGGGTTCGTTCGTTGGATTGCACTCTCAGTCTGCTCAAAATCAGTTTTTCGGTGAGGGTATAGGGCTCCTCAAGTGAGGACCCTCGGCAGACGAATAGCCTTAGAAGGCAAATACTAATGGTAAACCTCTATCGTAAAATGTGTCCACTAGTACTCTCTATGTTTTAGACGGGAGTAGTCATTCAAACAAAGAGAACGACCTTGGTTTATCCGACGACAAAACAGGGTACGGCCCCATGAATAGCTGCTGTCGTACCGAGGGCGCGAGGTGCCGGGAATTGGCGGGGGGGGCGTTGCCGCATTGATTGTTTGCATTGCCTTGTGATATATCGGAGCTGGCGTTGGTACTTCCAGCAGCTGGAGCTTCTAGACTGCGGGCATTAGGTCGGTGGTGATTGCTCCCCAATTTCAGACCCAACGCCCACCTTGTCGCGTATACAGCCAGGGAAACATATAGCTTCAATACGAGTATACTGTTATGGGTGCGGAAATGTAAGTATACCGGGTATAAACCCAACTTACACCAATCAAATATCTCCACAAAGAATCCCGTGCTGGAGACCGTAGTGGATATCTACCGGTTATAAATGCTATACCATTGTGGTACGGCGGGTATATCCGGTAAATTTCCACTACCGTGTCGTCCTGCGTGGAGTTCTGGTGGAGTTACCCGTTGTTATGACATGGCATGTTTACCTGGTAAAAGTTTATTTCCGTCTCCAGCGCAAGACGCGTGGGGAAGGTCTCCGTTTTTTCTCGCCTGTACATTGGACGCAGTCTGAGTGAAGCGCGAATTCAAGTCGAGTCACCGCCCAGTGACGGTCGCGTGATAGCTCCCGCTCGTCAAAGCGGCAACGTCAGCTCCGGTAGTACCCGCGTGTCGTGGGGAATAAGCACGTATGAGGTGCAGAGCATCCCCGACATCTCCTCTTTGCTCTCTGCTTCGAGCCATCCCCCGGTGTAGGGATTGCACGTTTGTGGGGTCAAACGTCCCTGCCCGGTTGAGCTCCTGAAGTGAGGAACTACCGGTTGGTATGCTAATTTCACGAGTGCATTTGTTTTAGGACTAGCGGATAGAAACGTTGATCGGGTTGGGCGAATGAAAATCTTGGAAGTCGTGTTTCGGGTGAGATATTGAGCTACTCATGTTAGGAGCTCAGGGACTTATCGCGGCACCCCTAACATGGGATGACTCCTTCGACGGTTGGTTGCACTGCACACGCGACCGACGAAACGAGCAACTATTCCGGAAACCAACGAGCGCGTGGTTGCATAGTATATATCGAGAATAGCGACCGCAGTCGTACCGTGTTTACCGATGTGGGCGAGCGACGGCAGCTAAGCACGAGTCTGTCATGATTTAATAGGCATGCTGCCAGGGACGCGCCTTGCAATCGAGGTAGCACGGTCTAAGGGATACAGACCTGACGCACGGGAGCGCTGCAACTGACAAGCTTGCGAACATCGTTCCAAGGCCCTTGGTGCTACATACTGTACACCAATTTTGTTCGTGATATTATACTGTACCTTGGCTGTGGGGTTGTTGATCTGGTTGCACGTTAACGTTTACTCGACGACACATTCTACGATAGAGGTCCACCATTGTGTTTTCTGAAGCTCCTCACTTGAGGAGCTCTATGCCCTCGCCGATTTTGTTTTTTGAGCAAACTGAAAGTGTAATCAGATCAACAAACCCGTGGCCCATCTATACAAAACAAGCATATTGCAGAAACTAAATGACACTCAGACGGTTTCGGGTTAAGAAGCCCCATCATCCATGAAAATAAAAACGCCAAAAAGTGCTACCTGTATCGTAGAACGCGTCCGGCGTCAGTGTTTGGGTGAAGCATCGAGCTCCTCAACCGAGGAGCCTCACAACATTGGACACATACGTGCTACGATAGAGGTGCGCCCATTTTTTTCTGGGGATCCTCACTTTAGGGCGCTCTGAACCTCATCCACGATAAAGC
>JBBMKB010128834.1:0-18137 GCA_037833945.1 Alaria marginata
AAAGCACAATCGACGCAAGAACCCTCTGACCCCGAAAACCGTGGATTGTTGAGTGTAGGGGCTCCACAAAATATACCGATCCGGAAGTTCCAGGCTCAGATTTCGTGGGCCCCAAGTTCGCTGCCACAAGGGCTCCAGCCTGGGAGGGTGTTATAATCGCCCATGGCTCTGTCATACGTTGTGTTATTATATGGTCAACCTTCCCCAAGGAAGGACGGTGGCAGTGGTGAACTTCCCGCGGCTAACGGCCCAACCAAACACTGAGGCTAGCACGCGAACGCACTGGCAATCGCATCGGCGCGAGCTCTTTGAAACAGTGCCGGATGAAGTTGGAGGATGATAGAGAAGACCGCAACCGAACGTCTTATTTGACGTGTATGGAGTACAACGCTTGATTGGGCCCGCGTCATACCGCCAGTCCCAGCCACCGTTCCCACTATTTTCCTGCATGCTGCTTCCGGTCTTCTCTCTCTCCTTGTTCTCATGTATCGGCAAACTCGGTGTAAATGCAAACATTCCCTGGGGCCTGCGCGAACACAATTTGATTCGAGAGCAACAACGCAACCTCAAAGACTCCACGACACTTGTCATCTACTTTAATACCCATTTAGACATTAGTTTTCCCAGCAGGCATCCACAGTGACGGTTGAGCTTGTGCAGATGTCAGCTGCACAGGCTTCCTAAGCGATGCAAGTACTGCAGCCTTTCTTATAGAATTGCCCGTTTGCTGTGTGTCGCCGGGCGAAAGATGG
This sequence comes from Alaria marginata, assembly GCA_037833945.1. Classification (NCBI taxonomy): domain Eukaryota; class Phaeophyceae; order Laminariales; family Alariaceae; genus Alaria; species Alaria marginata. The sequence goes on from JBBMKB010128834.1 coordinate 753, forward strand.
CGTCGGCCGCAAATAAAAGCCCATTTGCAGGTATGTACCTTCTGCGTGTACTATGGATGCAAATTCACCGGTTTGTTTGTTTGCATCGATGTATCCCTTCCGTTCGTGTCCCCAGGTCCCTCTACTCAAGCGATCTAACTACCCTACCGGCAGAGCTCTTCGCTGATCTTGGAGCGCTAGACAAGTTGTAAGTGCGGTTTGGTACATATGGCCTGCAGTGGCACATTCCCCCTCGCTGTCAACTCCAGTCCCGCCCAAAAGTGCCGGACTATTCCCAATCAATTCCAAATGTGTTTTTTCTTCTGTATCGTCTTCCCGGCGTCACGACATCCATTCGACTCCTGCATGTCACGCGGGACATGAAATGTCATTTTTTTTGTTTAACGTTTGGCGAACGCGGAGGTTTTTATGGGGTTTTCTTGGTTGTCTTCTATCATACTTTCTGGGAATCTTTATGAGTGATCGACGTTGAAGCTCATGCTGCACATTTTCAATGGCAAACACAATAATAATAATAATAATAATCATAATGTGGGTCACAGCTCGTATTACTACCTTCGCGGGTGGAACCTTTTTTTTGTGCCCGCGCAGCAATCTAGAGCATGCCCCAAGCACAGCGGCCTAGAGTCTTTCCAGCAGAGCGAACTCGAGTCTTCCCAATACAACCAAACAAGCCGGCCTCTGGTTGGGGTAAGGGTTAGGGCTAAGGCTAGGGTTTGGAGTGGTCGGGGTGGTGGCCGCCGTCAGCCGCGGCCGTGAAACGAAACCATATTCAATCGATGGAAGCTCGTGGACGCTTCCAGAATCTTCCACAACTTGCATGGAAGCTGCGACTATTTTAATGGAAGCTGAAGGAGTAGAAGCTTCCATGGGATTAGTGGAAGCTTCCGTGGATTTACTCGAAGCTTCTACAACAACAAAAACAGATCATGTGGCGGCCACATCACACACGCCACAGCTTTTTCTTGTTCTTCTTTTCATATATTTTTTTGTGTTCCCGTTTGTATGCGGTTCCCTTGGTGTTTGATGTAAGTCGTACACCTGGTGTAATGTGCGTCTGATATGTACGTACGCTGATTTCATGTACTTCTTGTCTGAGGTGTACGGTGTTGCGTTAGGTTGTATCTTATTTTTCCCTGCTGTATTATCCTACGCCTACACCGATCATTTGGAGTAAGCACTAGATTAAATGAGGCCTCCGACGCCAGCACGGGGGGTTCGTCCGGGACGACTCCGGGCCGAGTGCGCTCTTAGCGCGGCGCTTATCCGAAAATATTGTAAACGAAGAAACTACTGTATCTCACCTGGGTGGGTAGGGTGGCCAGTATTTCTCCCACAACCTGTCATCTGGCTTTGGGTTGGATGGAAAAGCGCAACGACCGGGGTTGTTACTCATTCTACAAGCCATTTCGACCCCAACTCATGGAACCACCTCCGTGCCTCCGATGGCTGTAATTTGGTGGCTCCCGATTGTACTGGCCCGTTTATTTGCACCGTTTCACGCTTCTGTTGACATCGCCAGGAACATCGATGTACACACTCTGACCTCTCTACCGGCAGGGCTTTTCGATGACCTGGGAGCCCTAAAAACGTTGTGAGTGCGGTTTTGGAAGGTGGCATGACATTCCTCCAGGGATAGCGCCAGTTATATCCGTAGCCTCACTCAGCAGCATTCCTATCCACGATTACTCGTTTTCCAGGGTCACTATTTTTCGGACACCACGACCGCTCAACAGATTATTAATGGAACGTGGGATATGATCATAAAATGTTTTATGGATGTGGGATTGGGATGGACACTGAGATTATTAATACGATGGTATTTAGCACTGTTTGCACGTGCATTGCTCATGCAAAATTCATGACGTAAAAACGTCGGTAATTTGAATCTTTGCAGGGATCTCGTTGACCCCCGCCAACTACAATAGGCAACCGGACCCCTCTGTTCGGGTCGTGCCGTCGCTTTGTAGGCTTCTCCCGGCAGTGACGGTTGCATGTTGTATGTTGCTGTTGGAACTACCAATCGCCACGGCCAGGCACTACGTTTGCGAGGCTTCTTGCGGCCACTGCCTTGGCTTCCTTCTGTTTCTTACGGGTTTACTCTCGGCCCTGCGCTATCCATACTTCCATGTACTGCATGCGTTTTTTCTCCGCGTGGCTGCGATGCTACCAAACCATTAAACGACGACCATACATAGAGGGTGACGACACCGCACGCGGCCAGAAACGAAACTTGTGTTCATGACGCGGTCTTTCTGTCTGGTTGCTGCACGTGCGGTTATACTTCCTTGCGGTTGTCTGCTCCCAGATTTCCGTAAAGGTTTGTTTACCTAACTTAGATTGAGTAGCGAATGTGAAGAACCCCAAACATGGTGTACATGCGACTCAAGCTATAATAGCTGCAGTCTTGCTCCTGGAGAAGCGCGTTGGTAAGTGTGTCGTCCGTTAACACGTGTTTTTGTCAGTAGGTGCATTCTGTATCATACGGATGCGGGTTTGCTGGCGCGTCTGTGCACCGTTTCACACTGCAGTCAATGTCTCCACCTCAAGGCGTCCCCTTGCTACGGGTCGGGTATGAGGTGAAAGACAAATTCAGCCGCAAATCAGAGCCCGTGGATACCTCTGAAACGAAGGTGGATGCCAGGTTGGTGGTCATTTCCGCTGCATCGTTGTCCCACTCCTGTCGATATCTCCAGGTTCTTCAAGTCAAACGGTCTGACTACTATATCGGCAGAAATTTTCGATGGTTTGGGAGCGCTGACATCTTTGTAAGTGCACCTTGACATGTGACGCGTGGGGGAGATTCGTTAGTTGTGACTCCAGTTTTGTTCGTAACTGCAGCGCCACTACTTATCCCCGATGACTCGTTTTCGTTCTTGCTATTATTGGAATATCGCCATTACTGTCCATACCGTCATGGTGCGCGCGGCATGATATGAAATAGCCTTTGATAGGCGTTAGATGCGCACTGGCGCGTATGTACCTGGTATGGGTACGTAACGTGGGGTTGGCACATGTACGTCTCAGTGGCCGTTGCTCACGCGAGGTCTAAGGCGGCAAATCGAAATCTTTGGCAAGCTCGGAACTGTTAGTTTCCTTCATACCCAACGACTAAAACACCGAACTTTGCTTTGGATCCATGCCAAAGCCTTCGCAGTGGCGATTACACATTCCGTACGTGCAAGCAATAGTGCCATCAATTGTCCCCTGGTCTCTCTACAACTTCGTTTTGCCCAGAAGTATACCCATAGAGATACTCGTAGATGTAGCCGTCCTCCTAGAGGCGTCGTTTGCTCACTGCATTTCATCGGTTGGTAGAGAACTTTCGACGAAGTGGATGAGTCCAATTTCGGCGCACACATTGGATGTGCTATTATATAACCGGTTCCAGCACCGTTCCGTCTGTTTTCGCCAATGTCCTGCTTTCGTCATGTCTCCAGGAGCTTTGACAGCAACCGTCTAACAACTATACCGGCAGGGATTTTTGGTGGTCTGGAAGCACTGACACATCTGTGAGTGCGGCTTGGCATGGAGCCAGCAGTTGCATTCCCCCAGAGAGGGCCCTAGCCTTGTGCAGATCTGCAGTACGACGATTAACAGCCATGTATTGTCTACTATTTAATATGCAGGTTGAATGGAACATCTACTCATAGTAGAAGCCTCCTTTCCTTACTGTTTTGTGTATGCGAGGTTTACTGATCCGCTTCTTCGCACCTTTTCACGCTTGAGTCGACGTCCCTAGGTCCCTTCAATCAGACGGGCTGCTCAGTCTGCCGGAGGGGCTCTTCGATGGCCTGGGAGCCCTAAGCAGATTGTAAGTGCGGTTTCGGCAGGTGGCCTGCAGCGGCATCCCCCCAGTGATAGCTTCAACGTTGTTCTTTACTTTAGCAGCACTCGATTTCCTTATATCTGACCTGCAGACTTCACGGCCACAATATCGTAGATGAATGGTGCACGGGATATGATAGCAAACCTTTTTTATGGAAAGTGGGATGGGCCCTGAGATAGTTTGGCACGCTGTTTGCACGTGCGCGCCCCCATTTACATTGCTTACGCAAAATCCATGACGGAAACGCGTTGGAAAATTGAACCTCTGCAGGGACCCCGTTGACCCCCGCCATTACTCTAGGCCCCGTGACATTTATATGTCCACGTACTGTATACGTGTTTGGACACACGGCTACGAGGTAACCAAACCATTAAACAACGACCTTATGAACAGATTGACAACACAATGCTGCCGGAAACATTACCTGTGTTCATAACGTGGTGTTTCTGTTCAGCTTCTGTATGTACGAATACAATTTCCTGCGGTTGTCTGGCCCAAAGATCCCTGTAGGGGTTGATTGTATCTAGGGTCTAAGAATATCAGGTACCAGGTAAGTATGAAGAATCCCAAACATGCAACGCTGTTCAGGTTAGCTGCAGTCTTGCTCCTGGAGACGTGCGTTTGTCAACTGTGTCGTCGGGTGATCGTCAGTCGTGACTCAAGTCCTGTCCAGAACTGCATCGCCGCTCGTATTCACGATGACTCGTTTTATTTCTTGCTAATCTTGGAACACCGCCTCAACTGTTCGTGCGGTCATGGTGCGCGCGTCCTGATATGTTGAACCGTCCTTGATGAACGTTGGATGTGCACTGGTGCATATGTAATAGGGCTAACACCTCAGTCTCAGTTGCTTACGCGAGGTCTAGACGATAAATCGTTGGCAAGCTTGGAGCTATTGGGAACTCGTTGGCACACACCGACCAGGCGACCGGACTCTGCCTTTTGGTACCGTACCTTAGCCTTCACAGGAGCGATTAAATATTCCGCACGTAAAAATGTTAGCGTCGTCAATTTCCCACTGGTCTTCTCTGTGGCTTCGTTTCGTTTAACAACACGCCCGTAGAGCTGGTAAAAACAGAGCTGTCCGGATATCTACGGCACAAGCATCCTATACGAAGCAAGCTAGCTGCGGCTTTCCTCCTAGGCGTGTCGTTTTCTTGCTGCTTATCGTCGGGCGGTAGAGAGCTTTCACCGCTGCGCATGAGTCGAATTTCGGCGCACATACTGGATGTGCTACAACGTATTCCAGTTGATCGTTGCTTCTGTGTTCACCAATGTACCGTTTTTGTCATGTCTCCAGGGCTCTGGGCGGCAAAGGTCTAACCACTTTATCGGCAGGGATTTTCCGTGATCTGGAAGCGCTGACATTTTTGTGAGTGCGGCTTGGCACATGGAGCCAGCGGTAGCATTCTCCTAGAAATAACCCCAGTCTTGTGCGGATCTGCAGTTCCACTATGAACAGCCGCATATTGTTTGCCTTATCGACTTTTTTTTGCATTATTGCTGGTTTCGAACATCACCGCAAGCATACATGGTGGTTTGCGTTGCGATATTGTATTGGTCCGTTTCGAACGATTTTGGATGGCTACCGGAATGGTCGAAAGTGGATTTTACACTATCGATGCCCACGCGATGTCCATAGCGAGGAGGTTTGGTAGCTCGTTTTTTTTTTAACGCGTATGGCATGAACCAATTAGACGACATGGTGTAAGTCAACACTACAAGGCATATCCCGGTTCACTCTTCTCCATTATCTGGATACTACGCCAATTACCACGGGGGGGGGGTAGGGGGGTGGGGGGTGTACTCATTTCATGCATAGCCGTAGTCGTATGGCCATATACCCTCGTATCCCTACAATGCCGGGATGGAGCACGTCGGTTTTTCACCGACCAGGCAGACATCGCGTGCACCAAGCACGAAGCGCCGTGAGGCGTTCGGCGAGTCGCAAGAAGGGTGAGCTGCATCCTACTAAGAGCCACTTGTTAGGCGGACTTCCGCATCTTGTGCGTACTTTCTTGCACATGGATGACAGCTTCAAATGCATTTATTAGTTTTCTGGTGTGGCCACTTCCAGAGACAGCATTGGGGATACTATGTAACTGCCTCGTGGGCGCCTTACTATATGTACACTACGTGATATCATCCCCCTTACGCGGAGTTAAGGTTCTCTACTCCACACAATAGGATCTACTGTAACTCGACCACCGTCTCGGTTACCGCCAAAACATAAAAGTGAGAAAAAAGACGGTACCCTGGTGGTCTAGCTCACGTAGTGACAGGCGTGTTTTACACCGTCGTTGTCAATCGACGTCAACCCCGGGGGCAAGGTGCCGTATAATCACCCATGTATGAGTGTTCGAACACCATACACGATGGGTATCGGAGCTGGGTTAAATAGTGTAATACCTCAAGAATGACGGCACTGGTCGGCACGGGCTCGGAAACAGCCGCTCGTTCTTGCGGTTCATGCTTTGCTTCGATCATCCACCGCTCTAGCGCTTTGTTGGTGATCACGGAGGTGTTGTACTATTAATAGCGCGATAGCCTCCTTCCTCCCCACGCACTGTACGATAGACTATGCTGGTATGTCGATCGAGGAGCACCTGCTAACCACGTCTACACACTGCTTTGCCCACATTCCGCGCGTGTGCTTGCATCCGCTTCCTCTGGTGAAACACATGGGTTACGGGTCACTTTCTGAAGGAGCCTATCTGGTGTCGTCAGTCTGCAGTGCTTGCCGTCGGGGTGAGCGCGAGTTGAAGGCTGTACTGCCTGCTGGCCCAAGCTGAATGAAATGCACACTTACATTCGCTTGAACCCAGCACAAACGTCTCATGGCCCCATGATTTTTGCCTGCATAACAGTAATCGCATGGGCCGAATACGGTCCAAGTATTTGAATCCTCGCATGGTTTGTCGGCTCTAGAGCCCTGTCCTTTGTAGACCAACGGGCTCTTTTTTCTCAGGCGATATTGCGATGAACCTCCATGATGAGTTGGATAACACCGCTATCGTCGGTTTCCGTTGCTGGTGCGGTTCATAATCACACGACTTTCAAGGTGGTCGGCATCTATTACGACTGAGGTACCTGGTGCATGATATTCCTCGATAGGCAGACTTTCAAGGAGATAGGTATATTTGTACGGTTGGCTACTATATTGTGCTGAACCCCGCTGCGCGTTTGAACCCCAAACGTGGCGATGCCTTCCAGCGCTAATCGCCAAAAGCGCTGTCGATGCACTCGTTTCCAGTTGTCCCCCTATTGGCAGGTCCACTCCTCGCACATCTCCTCCCCGTGACTTCGACAGTAGTAGCGGCACATGTGGTGAGTTGGTTCTGGCCCCCTTGCTAGGCCGACCCGGTCTACATAAAATCGCCAGAGTTGATACTAAGGGCCAATCCTAGGGAACGAAAAGAGTCGTCAACAGTCGTGACTAAAATAAAATCAAGAAAAGTTGACGTCACGATTCGTGGCAAAAAAACATCACTTATTTTCAGAAAACTTGGCATAAGGCCATCTTTTACAACAATAGCGTATCCGAATCCGAAAAAGAGATGAATTTTCGGGTCGTAGAACCAGACGGGCAGAATCGGATCGACCACCCTCATAATGAAACCCGAAATGTACAGATTGTGTTTTTGACAAAGTTCTCCCGAAATAATCAACAACGGCAATCGCCCAACTACGTACTCGTACGAGTTCGCCGCACCAGAGGATCTCAGCGCACGCTGATTAAGCTTTGTAGGTGGGGCGAGGGAAAACACTCCGTGTGCGCTTCACGCGAGGAGGATGATCTTCCCCCCTTGCTCTCGTCGATCTCGAGCATCAACAACAACAACAACAACAGCCGCAGACGACGGCTGTCCTCGCCCTCGACGACAAGTAGTGTGTGTGTGTTTGATGTTTGGCAAATGCTGCAACCGCGACTGCGAGGGGAGTGGCAAGGCTTTCGTAGTCGTCACCATTACTATCCGATCCCATTGGCTCGTGGTGAGGCCCAAGGTGTGTCCCTGTGGGCGACGGGACACAGCAGCAGCAGCAGCACGAATACACCTATGATGTTGCTTGCTCAGCAAATAGACATCTGATGCGTCTTTTTGCGTCCATTTGTACTCTTCTTGTACTGCTGTTTTCGGCTTGTTACCGCGTACATACGTACGGAAACCCGTCATGAGGCTAATCCGGATGCCATTTTCGGGTACGGTTGTATCCGAAACTGGACCTCCATTTCCGGGTGGGGGCCGTCCCGAAAACGATATCCGAAAATGAAAGCCAGAAAAATCACCGGTTTCGGGTCTTTAAGGGTTGCAAACCGGTTTTGCGACCCGAAAACGTTCATTTTCGGATTCAGAACCGTGTTTTAATAGATGGCCTAACGCCAATTTACAAACGTCACGAATCGTGTTTTTTGTTGTTGTCGCGAATCGTGATTATTTGCGCTCCTTGGGAATAAGCCTACAGTAAGTCGCTGATATCGATACGCTTTAGTCTTCGTCATCTGTGATAACCGAACGCAGTTTCAAAGGGATCTTGCGTTGCCCGAGAACCCGGTGCTTGTCGCCTTCTTGGTCTTAAAGCGGAGTTGACTTTTCCGTCTATAATCGGACTTTTCGCCTCTCGTATTTTCCTGTGACGCGGAAAGGCTTGGGGGGGGGGGGGGTCCTACTCCAGACTCGTATTAATGCTGTGTTGGCCACAACAATCGAATTGGAAGCGCCAAAACTCTTATCCCCTCCTCGAAATGCGCATCTTCGATGTAAAAGCACTCGCTGTTCGAGGGATTTGAATGCCGGAAAAATAAGTGAAATGATCATTTACGTTCAGAATATCCAGATGATCACTGGAAAAACAGAAAAAAGAGAACCGCGCTCTCCCGGGAGAGAAAGGGTTGAGCCGTTGAACCGTAAGAGCCTAGTTTGTTCGTGGGATGGTCTTTGTAGCGCTGAAGTGTCTCTAGCCCAGCTGCTAGTACTGCTCCACTATTGGGTAATAACATGACTCATGGCTGTGGATGGCTGCACTGCTCAAATTTATCATAGCGACCGGTCAGTTGCTCATCAACAAACGTTGGACTTTGTGTTCGGAACGATTGTCGATCAGAACCTGAACAGCGTGCTGTACTCGTTTTTTTTTAAGTGGAGGGTTACACCGCTGTAGATTGGTGGAATGGTATTTTATTTTGTAGCACCCAACAGAGCCGACATTAAGTGTACTTACCTACTAACTGTACTTACCTACTAACAGGCGGTGCAAAGTTGGCAGGCCCAATTATCGCATGTTGTAGTTGTGATTGTTTTTCAGTCTCCAAAATGCCCGATTCGGTTCCAGGTTGTGGAGACGTCACATTACCGTGCTGTGTTCGTACATTAAAATCACTGTGCAGATTGCCCTGCTGAGGCGTGCGACGGCTGCGAGCCTGGAAAGCACGGCTACACCTGTCCTACCGGTATGTGGGACGCATGATAAATTAGTAAATTGTGTTTTGGTGGACAGTACTCGATAGAGTGCACGTTGTCGAGCAGCTCGCTTCTGGAAGGTACCACCCCTCGTACTTGTGTGTTGACGGAGCACAGACAGGCCTGATCCCCCCCCCCGCCGCCCCCAATATTCTAGCAAAGAGATCAAAATGCTGAAGGAGAAGTGAGTGATGACCGAAATCCAACAGCTGATGGCTCATGCGCCCACACAGCTATGACGAAACGGCCAATCGGGCCTTTCAGAGTGGCATTTGGCCGTATCATGGTGCTTACTTTCCTTCCCGCGCCACAGTGAACGTCAGATTCAGTTTTGGCAAAGGAAAACCAGTAGCAATGCTGTATGTCGTGTTTGCTATTAGGTACCATAACTGCTTGCGAAAGGGAGCGTGACCGGAGCAGCGCAGAGCAGGCGTGTAGTCAGGCAGCTACACGGTACACTTAGACCACACTTAGATCGGGAAAACAGGTCATCGATAGCGGTTTGCTACTGTTCTGAACGAGGCGTATGACAGGGGGAAGTGTTGAAGTGATAACTGCCCCCAAGCTTCTTTCCATTAGTAGTGAAAGGAAAATTTTAATATGTCAGCTGTGAGTTCCCCTGAGTTAGGCCGATACTCAACTTTGCAAGCTATGTGGTAGGTCGCGCACAGACGTACATTTACTCCTCGTGAAGGGTATAGGCTGGCGACTCCCTGGATGCTACCATGGTCGACATAATTATTTCGCACTAATTTATTCGGTCCATACTCATTCTGCGCACGGATATAATGACCCGCATTGTGAGGGGGACAAAAATTGTCATGCATACCTGTAGGTATACTGGCATTCGCTTCGTCAATATCGTGAGCTGCTATTTGTGACGCAAGAAGCCGAGTCACGCCAAACTCTCTACGATACAAGTACTGCAGGTCGCGGCCAAGATCCAGTACAGGGCTGGTGATCGGATTGTTAGTGGTGCACAAGCCTTCATGCAGCATGCGCTTGATGTATATCGCGCATGCTTCATGGTAGGCAGGCGACAAAACTGCTGACTGTTGATACTGCTTACTTTACGATACGCTTGGTTTGCCCCTTCTCTTTAAGCTTCGGCAGTCGAGCTGAATAGCGCACATCCCGGCATGGAGCTTTCAGTAGTAGCTATGGTATCCTTATTGATAAATGACTGACCGCAAATTCACCCACTCGTAAGCAGGGCGGGGTTACAACCGCGCTGTGTAGTGTACCGGAACCAAGATAAAACTTGCGAGAGGGTCGACCGAGGGCTGTAGTCGTGGCTATTTTAACTGTCAAGTGGGAGTGTACCGTGCATCTCGCCACAGTGGCCAACACCCCCGCCTTTTGTGCACAAGGTGCGCATGCTTGATTCGCACTTACCGAATTTCTCGTCACAACTGTGGATTATTCACAGTAGCACTCCCGCCGTTCGTTGTTCGCGGAATTCGTTGTCGTTTCCCCCGCAGGTGGTAATTTCCCGGATGCCAAGAACGCCACGGGACTATCGGTGAAAGCCGCTTCTCTTTGCTGCGACTCTTCGGATGTCGAGCCTTGTCCTTTTCAGTGCAGCCGTCCGTCTACAGCAGGAGCCGACCAGACCACTTGGTACATCTACTTGTCGGTCTTGCTGGCGGCGGGAGTGGGTGCATTCGCTCTTGCCGTATATTGGTTCAGTAGCCGTAAGGCTAGCGGAGACGGAGAGGCACAGGGCCCATTGATGATTTGTGGTCGTTTGAGGCGACTAGTTGTTTCCAAGAGACAGACACGCGTGGTCTAAGCGGCAGCGGATGGAATGATCGCCCAGTCAACGCCGAGCAGCTCAGCTGCCTAATTTTTGTGCGCTACCGCACACATGCCGATACGTTGTAAGAGCATATCAAAGGCAAGTTATTGTTGTGGGCGTGGTCGACGTAGTTGCTGCCGGGGGCACTGTTGTGCGCATGTATATATGTGCAAACAGTTTGTGGCGCTTCCTTTGGTCGGAAGCGTTGGATGTTCATTAGGATGGGACAATAATTGGGCTCGTTGGGCTTGAATATCGGGATGAGTGCTATACAACCAGCTCGTTTCCTTTTGCACGTGGCATACTTTTGTTATTGTACTGCCTTGAAAGATCGGTAACTCCCTATGCATACGTAGGTAATTGGGAAGTATTCGTATTACTTGGGAGGCGTATCTTAGGTGGGAACCATAGGGGAAAGGTGGGCGGAGGCCCACCTGGTTGGTCTTGCTCCGGGCGTGAACTGAATAAAGCTGCTCTTCTTCTGTCTCTAAGCAACGAACACACGTGAGTAACTACAAGGACCAATTCATTAGGCGAACCTGCTAGGGGATATTCTGTGTCCTCTCCCAGTTTATTCAAACTTGGCGTCGTCAGCAGGACGAAGCTGCGCTTGAAATCACTAAGAGTTTCGTCCTGCCCACCCTCCCCGCTACGCGTCGGGGGCGGCCTAGGTATTCTAGGCTGTGTGTTTTTCGTGTTCTATATTTTCTGCGATACTGCTTTCGCCCCCCCCTCCCCCGCTCCCCTCGCTGAGGATTTGGCGGTAGTGTAGTCTTCCTGTCTTTCTCATCGATGCGCTCACCCGCCCCCCCCCCCCCCCCACCCCCCCCCTGTTTGCAAGGTGGGGGTGGGTTTTTCGGCGTTTGGCGTTTTCCGGGTCCTGTCGACCAGGACCCCTTTTCTTTTTCTTTATCTTGACAATTTCCCCGGCTTCGTAGCCTCACCGTTCAGAGGTGTGGGGGTAGGTTTTGAAGAGCCGCATCGTCGACTCATATTCTAGTTCGTGGAACCGGGCTTCCCCGAATTTCCCATATGTCTGCATATAACATACGGCTCACCAGAGTAGGCTAGTGATGTGGCATTGCCTTGAAATATCGGTAATAACCTATGCATAGGTAATTGGGAAGTGTTCGTGTGATTTGGGAGGCGTATCTTAGGTGGGAACCATAAAGGATAGGCAGGCGAAGGCCCACCTGGTTAGTCTTCCTCGGAGCTTGAACTGAATAAAGCTGCTCTTTTTCTGTCTCTAAGCAACGAACACACGCAAGTAACTACAAGGACCTGCTCAATAAGTGAACCTGCCAGGGGATACTCTGGGTCCCCTCCCCGTCTCTTTAAACTCTAGCAGCCCTCCCGAGAGCGAGATAGCATTTCAATGAGTCCTCTTCCGTGCTGTTGTTTTCAGTAGTCTGCTTTCTGGGAAATCACCAGGTTCGCGGACGTTCAACGCAGGGGGCATATTTGAAATGGTGCAAAAGGAGTGAGCGAGTTCCGTTGGATGCATGAATGGAACATCAAACGTACCTCGTTGTCGTATTTTGTCTCGTCGGCGAGGAACGCGTTTGCGACCAACGTATGCGCCACCCACTCTGTATTTATGTACACATGGTGCATACGGCAGTCAAAGTTTTAAGCCAGGTAGCCACAATAAGGAGAAGAACGGGGAAAACGAGCGTGCATCGTCATCATCCAAGAGAGCAGCTAGCTGCTTAGCAGCAACACGAACGCAGTCACAGATAGTCAAAGTAGTGTGGGTGGGTTACCGGTGCTGACTGAACCTGTTACACTTCAGTTCAACTTCATCAGATTAAAGTCGGGATTTTTACTTGGTTTACGTTTTCTTGCAGACCCTGCGTCTGTTGTGGCTCGGACGGCAACGAAGGAGACGGAGAAGACGCCTACGCCGTTGTTGATTCTGTGGAAGACGCTGCAACGTGTTTTTGGTATTATTTTTATTTTTCGACAACGCCCGAGTTTGCATAAACACAGATAGATATCGTAATGTTGGCGGTGTGCCCTGAGCGCTCCTCAGCTTTTATTAGACGTATTTTTTGCGTTTGCCGTTTGCCGTGCTAACTTTCGATGAGGACCACCCCTCGGCGCGAAACTCCCTCATTTCTTCCCTGGCCCTACGGCGACGGGGGTGCCTCGACCGCGCTCGTGCGGTGCCCTGAGTCAAACGCAGTTGTCCGTCAAAAAGGGGCCAAAATCTACTGTTTAACCCTGGAAATTCCGAGGTCCTTGGTTCGATCCTCGCCGTGGCCACTTTTTTTTGTCAGCCCGCCGGGGCGAAGCCTGCTTGTACTTGGTATCATACATACGACGCGCGTACTATTAATAGTTGTACCACTACTACTACGTATAGGCCCGCCATTAAGAAACACCTATTTCGAGTGAGCATCAGTTTCTTATTTTGCCATCAACCTTGGGCAACCTTGAGGATCGGTTTATATAGGATTTAGTATGGTGCTCGCCGGTGAACACGAGCTCTTAGTCCTTCTTTCTTAGCGTTCCCTTGAAAAGTGAGCATAAGTTTCTTATTGGATACCAGGTAGTTTCTTATTGGCAGGCCTAACTGTACTCTGTACGTGTACCGGAATCTGCAGGAGGAGGAGGGGATGTCGATCTTACCTGGTATACAACAACAGCACAACCAACCATGACACAGATGAACAGAACACACACAGAAGGAATGGCATATCAACCAAATAAAGCCCAAACGGTCAAAAACGACTGTCGCGAGTGGTTGGTCGAAGATCTATCCTGCGTGTGTGCGTGTAGAAATGCACCCGATGAGTGATCGTAGGTACCATAGACGACAAGGGGGCACTCGCCGGCTACCAAAGTTATGAACACAAACAGTTCGTGGGGCCAGCGAAGAACCCATCGGGTTGATTGGCCGGTTGTTGTTGTTGTGCTGCTGCTGCTGCTGCTGCTGCTGTTGTTGCAGGCAGAAGCCGGCCAAAGCCAAACTCCAAACTGCCGCAAAATTCAGAGGACTGATGCTCCCGGAAAATAACGCCTCGAAAGGTGTCGAAGCCCTTTCTCCAGACGTAGCTTCTGTAAATAACTTCGTTACTCTGGCACAGGGTGGCCGTTTTAAAGTTGTCTCACGGGGAGACAGTGCGAAGTAGGTGCGTACGAGAGGCGTGTGTCTCTTGCACAACTTTGATCCGGAGCCGGGCGCGGACGCTCGTGCGGTCGATTTCGAGACCAGCGGCTGTACAGCTGTCTCTGTCGCCTAACGGGATTTCGCCAGTTTGGTCCCTAATCGCATCGAACAAAGCAAAAGGAGAGGATGGGTCTGGTGGACAGCTGGCTGGAGGGCATCGGGCTGGGCTACGCGGTGCCCATATTTGCCGGGCAGGGTATCAATTCGCCCGACATGCTGTCCGCGCTGGATGTGGTGGACTTTCCAGAGCTTGGCATCTCGGACCAGAACGATCGTAAAAAGGTAAACCGTACCTGGTATATATTATGAAAAATGTAGCCTATGATAGCTTTGTTGATCTGCTGCTGCTGTTTATTACCAGTACAGTAGTACTGAAGCTGCTGTGCGTTCTTGCTTACCAGGTACTCGTGAAGAGTGTGGGAGCACTTATACACTCGCCAAGAGTATGTACAAGTGTAAAGGGGTAACGGCTTGGTTTCGTTAGGCGTCATCCTGGCGTCGCTTCCGAGCCGATGATATCACATGTACGAATACTCGTACCTAGTACTTGATTATGTCGCAAGGAACAAACACACAAAATAGCACGCATTGTCTTCAGTCAGACGCGTTTGATGCTTGTGTTCTGTGATGCCCAGATTCGGCTTGTCTCCCTGGTAGGTCCCAAGTATTTTGTACCTGCATCATACCTGGTCTTTAAAGCAGTATATACATAGTTGTAGAATCCGTTTCGCACAAGGCTATGGCTACGGCTACAACACGTATAACGGCGGGGCAACCTCTCGTTTCTTGTTTACCTAATATTCATAGGGTCTTACCGTCATGCCTTGTTCCCTATGATCTTCAGCTGATTATTATCCTTGCTTTGCCTCTGAAATATTTTACCAGTGGGGTACCTGAGGGTACCGGTACGTAATCTGCCTCTTGCGCGCACTGCGTCGACGACCTGTCAGCATTCTCCAGCGCAAGTAAGTGTAATATGCGTGTCATGACACAAACAATACGCTTTATAAAAGTATTTCAAATACGCACGTACACTTTTCTGATGCGAGTTTCTATTCTTGACGGCGCCATGAGGACCCCTTTTGAGATCGCTGAAGCCAGATTTTCCGTCCGCCGTCCGCCGCCGCCGCCGACTGAAAGTCACACTATCATACCGAGTATTTTTTGTTCCCGACACACAGCCGCCGCTCATGCTGTGCACACCCAGTGTCACGGGGTCAGAACCGCTCGCGAGGCTACCTGCTATGCTCTGCTGGTCTCGTGTTCTTCATGCTGTGCGATCACTTCGTTTGCATGTATAGACTATGATACAGTAGTAGTACATGACACCGGGCAAAAAGAAAGGCAGGCTGATATTTACAGGAACTGAAGAAATCCGCAGCCGTTATACTGAAGCTATTAAGAGTGTAGAACGCACCCTCTCCCAAATTTGAAACCAGGCCTGGGTTAGTATTTTTGTTCACTATCAGGTGTCCTGTAACTGTGTATGTCGATACGTAACGAGAATAATACTCGTCGTATGATATATTCGAGCTGGTATGATATGCCGGCATGATATGCCGGCATATCATTGCATCACAGCGGGCGGGGGCTCCAGCACAGCACCAGGAAGCAGATCAGCCGCCGCTCATGCCGTGTGCACCCAGTGTCGCGGGTCGAAACCGCTCGCTGGGCTCCCTGCTGTGCTCTGTGGCCGTGCCTGCTTGCTTCTGTGCGATCACTTTTGCATATCGAGACAGCAGCGTCTTGGTGAAATCAACCCCAACTCAACACGCGTGTTGTTGGGCGCAGATCGTCGGCGTGAGATTAGGCACAGCCGCCTCCGCTGCCGCTGCTGGTGCTGTTGTGCTGCTGCTGATGCGTGTTCCTCACAACAAATCGTGCACCGCTTTTTTGTTTGGGCTTTAGCCATAAAATGGCACCAGGTACGCGTGTAGTGTTTGACGTCATTTGACGGTACAGTGGCCTGTCTTGTGATCACAGACTATAATAGATTGTGGCGATAAGACAACAACAACAACAACACCCACCATCCACCATCCACCAACAACATGCAAGTTGACGACAGTTACGAATATCCTGCTGCACGAGTTCCTAGCGACAGCTATACTATAGTTTACTCTTTAAACCGCACCCAAAAGTAGGGACCCCTTGCGAGATGGCTGTAGCCTGTGTTTGCGTCCGCCGCTGCCGACCGATACTAAGGCACTTTTTTTCGACCAATCACGAGTACATGTAATAATAGCAGAGCAGACAAGCAGCACAACACCAGCCGGGCCGCACGCACGCACCCGGTGTTGAGGCTGCTACACGGCGGCCCCATAGACTATCTACTAGCGTACATGCTGTTCTGCTGTTGTTGTACGAGTAATCATGTGCAGTCGTTTCTCTCCTGCTCGCGCTTGTGTCCCTGTCGAACCCCACGGACGGACGGCGTTGCATCCTCGTCGCTCACGGCTCACGACCGAGGGCAGGCTTTCGCCTCGCTCTACAGCACCTACTCTTTTGTTCTAGGTGGAGCAAATGGCAGCAGAACAGCCGCCAAGCCGCGCGCACCCAGTGTCGTAGCTGCTACAGGGGGGGCTCATATATTATCTACGAGAGTACTGCTGCTGTTCTGCTGTAGTGTACGAGTAAATGTGTACGTTCGTCTTCTCTCCTGCTCTCGCTTTCGTCGACTGTGGAACCCCCCGCACGAACGCCGTTGAATTATCGCCGCCCACGACCGCGGGGCAGGCTTTCGCCCGGCACCTACGTCGCCTATTCTTGCGTTCTACCGTAGGTAGAGCAACGGGAGGGCGACGAAGCACGTCCTACTCTCTGCTGCTGTACAGTGGCTTGTTGTACCATCGCTGCAGATAAAAAAACGTATCGTACACTGTTATCCTCCTGCTGTGTACGAGTGTGAGTACATGCGATAAAAATACTCGTGTGATACGAGCTGGTACGAGTACAGCACTCCTCTTCTTCGTTACAGCAGGAGATTGGCAGAAACGTAGACGTGCTTCCAGGTGTTGATTTCACTGCGGGTTTATCAGTTTTTGCTCAATGTTGTGAGGAGTGCAACACGGGTGTTGTTTTTTTGGGGGGGGGGGGGGGGGGGGGGGGGGGGGGGGGGGGGGGGGGG
>JBBMKB010128945.1:0-19699 GCA_037833945.1 Alaria marginata
AGTTAGTGTA
This sequence comes from Alaria marginata, assembly GCA_037833945.1. NCBI lineage: Eukaryota > Phaeophyceae > Laminariales > Alariaceae > Alaria > Alaria marginata. Next base: position 11 of record JBBMKB010128945.1, read on the forward strand.
GAACGCACCCTTTTTCAAATAAGAAACCCAGGCTGGGTCAGTATTTCTGTTTCTTATTAGGTGTCCTATACTGCATAATATCGATAAATCTCACCCCGTATACCCCACAGAAGACGCCTATTTATCACGAGAAAACCAAAAACATCAATAATAGCTGAATAATAGCAAAATCATTGAATCTCACCCCTTTTTTCTGGCGACCGCAGGCTCTTGTTGGGATTGAAAGGGCCGACACCTGCTTCGAAGAAGCATTTTACCCCAACGACGACGGGACGGAGCTTTTGAAGTACGAGGGCGACTGCTTGACGTACGAGGGAGAGATCAACAAGATGGCCGTCAACATCGCGTTCGGCAGGTAACTAGGGTGATGCCAATCAATCAATCAATCAATCAATCTGTGCGCGGATATCACGCCTGGAAAATAACTCGTGGGAAGGAACGCCTTTTGTAACTCCCCTTTTTCAACTTGCGATAGATATGAGTAGGCCCGGGGTTTCACGCCAACCGCATCCGGAAGAGGAACCTTTTTGTTGTACGAACAAGGTTGGACTAAGCAATCGCGCTAAAGCGCGGTAAGCGCTCCTACAAAATGATGTAGCTGGGAGAAAAGGAACTACAGTACTGTATGTTCATATTGAATGCAGTCAGTCGTGTGGTCCCTCATGAATGCGGTCGAGCCCTACCAGACACATGATAGTAACCGCACTAAAGTGGGACCCCGTACTATGACGGGATATCGGCCCCGTACTATGACGGGATATCGGAGTACTCTCTTAGGACGCGGTCTCGTGACAAGGGATTTTCACGGCACTAAACTAGGCCCCCTGCACTATAAAGGGTACCGCACAAAACGCGGGGGCACGACTGTGCAGTATTACGGGGGGCTATATATTTACCTATTTTCACTAACAATATTAGGTTCTGTTTACTATGGTCCCCCGTAATAGTATCCTCGCATTATTGTGTAGCCATGCCGTACCGCTCTCTCCCTTAACACCCTACTCGAAAATGCCTCATGGCCTTCTCGAAAACATACACACTGAGGTCACCGAGGCGCGATGGCCGAAATGATGGGCTGACAGCAAACGCATAACACAACGGGATACCGGGGTCGGGGAAGCTCAACCCCTTCATGCTACACATCGACTTATTCTACGACCGACCATTGATTTATTTGCTTATTATGGATGTCCCTGGTGTTTCGTACTTCTTCTTTCTGTGTCTATCTGCAGGCAAATGTGCGGTGTTCACTACAGAATGGACAGCGAGGAAGGCCTGCTTCTGGGGGAGATCGTCGGCGTGCGGATGCTGCAGCAGGTGAGCATAGCCAACCCCACGACGATTAGACGACTGTTAATAGGATACGGTCCTATACCAGGTGCCACTCTGTCCTCAAATATAGGATCCATTTAAACTATTCATATTACAAAACAAAAGGTCCTTGTGTTTCCGGACAGAGTGGTGTACTGTGGACGCTCCATTTTCTAAATGAAGTGACCGGGTTTTTTTTTTGCACACCTCTTATTAATAGACAACCGTCAAGTTTTACGCCGGAACATATTATAGAATTCAGGGCCCCGGATGGTTGCTAAACATTGGGGAACATACACAAAGGTTTTTGTGTCTATCGTATTATAGATCCTGATTAATATGGCCCCCCATATTATGATAAACAGCAGCAGTGCTACTGAAAATACCCCTTATTCTTAAAATTGCTGTTTTTGGGCCGATCTTTAGAATATCACGTGAAGACAACAGTTACTCTGGTACCGGTACACACCATTAAACTCTCTTTACATGTATTGTTGTACATAGGCCATGGTAAAACGCCATACAACCCAAAAATAATCAAACAATCACACGATTGATTCATCATCAAACAATCACCGCCAAATCAAAACAAAAAAATACTTGGACTGCTGTAAATAAAATCAACCCCGTCGTTTTACTGTATGTTGATCCTGTTTTTTTGGCTGAAACGATTGATTCATCATCAAAAACCGCAAAACCAAAACAAATCAAAATACTTGTACTACTGTAAATAAAATCAACCCCGTCGTTTTACTGATCATATGTTGATTCCTGTTTTTTTTTCGATTTCGCTGCTGAATTTCTTTTACACTTTGTAGGAGGTCGTCGGCTTCCCAGAGAACGCACCCTACGAGTTCCGCCTCATGTCGGGGCAAGAGATCAAGCTTGACGCCAACGGGTCCTGCTACGTGGACGAGAAGAAGTGCGAGGGGGACGCTTTCATGGGGGCAAACGCGTGCTAAATGATGCATGCGGCCCAATTGAAAGCCGTTTGTTGACGCCAACATGGAGGCGTTTGTGTCGAGGCGCCACATCTTTTGCCGGGTGCTGCTGATGCGTTGCGAACGGGTCGGCTGCAGTATGAAGGCGTTGTTTTTCAGGGGGGGGGGGGCGTAGTCGGCTACTATTGTTGTAACACCCCTTTTGTTTTTAGCCCGTGTGTTGTCATAATATGTAGTGCGTTGTCGACATAGTGCGGTGTTGATATCGTGCGTTGTTGACATGGTTCGTTGTTTGGCGTGGTGCGCTGTTGGCGTGGTGCGTTGTTGGCGTTCGCTATATATAGCAAAACTTTCAAGAGCCCATTCGTTGGCCAATGAAAGCATATAGCGGACAGGTGCTTAGGAGTGGTGCGTTGTTGACATTCGCTGTCTGTATCTAAAGTTTTCGAGAGCCCATTCGTTGGCCACGACGAGAGTAAAGCGGATGGATGTACGTGCTGTGCCGGTTCAGTTGCCCTGCATTCCGCAGGGCTGAACGGATAGTTAGGCTAAATATGCTGGGGGGGGTAACCACCACGACGATGTTGTTGGTATGGGCGTCAGGGCTTTCGAAACGTTGCTTCAAAGCTCGGGGCACCAAAACCGAGGTGCCTCGTACCAGGTGATTTTTTTTATCATGGCAACAAGTACCGCAAACTAAATAGATATCCCCGGCGAGTAAACATTTGAAGGGCAACGCTCGAAAACATGTGCCTCTAGCATGCATGCCTTCAGGGTTTCATGCGGGTCCTGTTTCGATCGTAGATCACGTTTTATTTTTATTTTTTTTGTTTTGTGCCCAATTCTGGGCAACAAGATTATTATTGACAGGTTCGTGACGGTTTTGGTGTCCATTCTGACACACGACTATGTGATGAGCAGATTCGCGACGGAGGATCGGAATAGTTGGGAGTATGTATGGTGTAGTATTGTATTGGTGTTGTAGTTCGGTACTGGTGTTGTTGTTCTGGGCACCGTATGGTGTAGTATTGTATTGGTGTTGGCAGTTCGGTACTGGTGTTGTTGTTGATCTGGGCACACAAAAGCAACATGATAAGAATGTTGTACTGGTTGGTTGGTGTTGATTTTACGTAAGTAGTCACATGAGGATATACACGCCTCCTCGTGTATACTTACTTGCCCCCGTGGGCGGTTTTTTTACGGACGCCCTGCGCCCAAACTTGCAAAGTAATGGGGGCTTCAAGCGTCTCCAAGCGCTCGTGGCTGTTGTTATGTGTTGTTGTTTGTTGTGACAGGCAGAGCTGACCCGACCTCGCCCAGTCTCGGGGCTGGTTGGAAGTTGGAAAGATAGCGAACGTGTTTACTGTTCATAATAAGCATAGCTACCTACGAACTAACAGGTAGTGTCGTTTCGACATCTATTTCGACAACAACTTTGTTGTCGTGCCTTTTTATACGTGGAGGACTCAAGGCTCAGGGCTTGAGTACTAATGTATATGGCGCACGTTTAGTGTTCGTCAGCATCTAGCTTCCTACAAAATATTTGGTCGTTTCTTTTATCCCTTTCTTTCGATGACGTTCGTTGCTGTCTTGCTTTTTTATTTATGGAGGGTTTCAGGTTTATTAACTACGTACTTCTTCTGGTTACGCTGCCTACTGGCGCAGCCGTTCAGTTCAGTCCAGTTTATTGTGCTCTTCTTACGAACGAAGCAATGGTTTTTGGAATGTATTGGTTGGGGTTTGAGTGCTGGCTGAGCTGAGTACTGACTGGCAGAAGTAATTGTTCAGCACAATGTGTGTGCTACTGTAGTAATAATAACGGTTTGGAATCGTGTTCATTCAGTCAGTTTGCTTAATAATGGATTGTAATCCGTGTTCAGTGTAAACTGTATATTTTTTTTCGCACTACTACGGTGTAGTCTAGTGCTTTATGATTTTGAGGTGTGTAAAATGCCGTACCGTAACAATACTGTACAGGTATGAGTGGACATGAATATTGTCCAGATGTAAAACTTCTTATTATAGGCGGAGGAACACATGCATACAAATGAATACATACATCATCATGGGTGCCTTATCAATATGATGCTGCTGCACACACGGCCGTCGCCCATGATGTATGCTGGGGATTATTCAAATCGGACTTATAGTGGCGCCATGGTAAACAAATGGTGATGCTACTACAGCAGCTAGTTGGGTACGTTTCACCACGCCAGTGTGGTGAGGCTGCGGCGCTGCTTTTTTTGTCGGTCTGTTTCTTCCTTATTCGATGCTGCTGCTGCAACGAACGTCGTCTGTCTGTCTGCATTCATTCACCTAAGCGCGCCGCCCTGTTGTTTTTGGCCTCCCCTCGAGGAAACGTGTGGGGGTGGGGGCGCCTCGTTGGTTGGGCTCCGCGTTCGCTTCTTCTTGTTTGTCGGTCTAGGGTCGTTCTTAACAAAAAAAGAGTTTGGCTCTCGTGCATTGTTCATTCCGTGAGTTTCTGTATAAACGAAACAAAAACAAATACGGAGAAGAAGGGATTTTCTTTTCAAGTGGCGGGGGATGTAAGTAAGTAAGAGGTTAGCTCTACTACTACTGGATGAATTTCTGTAAAACAAAATAAAAACTAAGAAGTGTAACATTTTGTCTTCTTCTCAAAATGGCGGGATAATATATATGCCGAGCGTGATCATTTTTTATTTTATGAACGAATAGTTCTCGCTCATCCGAAATAATAATCGTCATTGGAGCAGCCGCGCTCGCTCGCGGAAGCCATCCGCCTGTTCGTTCCACTCGAAGTAAGTGCCTCTGCTAATAATAGACAGGCGCCCGAGTAAACCCATCCATCTATCTCACATGCTTGAGTTCCGCCTGAAATATAGCTTACGTGACGCTTAATATTGTTCAGTCCATGCTCTTTCGCCACACCTACCTCCTGCGCGAAATATTTGACTGACGCTGATTGATGGCTGACTTGGTGCAAAAGTCTATTCGACAGGGGGGGTGGACGAAAAAAATAAATATACCTTAACACGAAACCACGGAAGTCGTCCTGTACCGCCCCCGGCTCTGAGCGGGGGGGGGGGGGGGAGGGGGGGATTCGTCAGGACAAAATATAAACAAGAAACAACGCGCGTGGCGAGCGGTTAACGGCGAAAACGCGGGGTGGGGGTTGAACACGAGGTAGTTGAAACCTCGCCCACAGCAACAGAACGAAGCGGTCGCAAACGTTACTGGCAAGCTATATATATATACATATACATGATCGTTACATACATACATACGGAAATCTGCGCGAGCAGTGGAATGGATATCGTTCGTAACCTTCTTGCGGGAACGACGACGTCGAAACAGAGGAGTCAGGAAAAAAAGCGGAATGTCACACAACAAACCAAGCCCCGGAGCCCGTAAAAAAACAAAGTATCACAATAATAATCGAGTGCTGCTGCTTGCTGCAGTGGTGGAGCGGAGGTCAGCTATAGCATTCACGTCTGTCTATCTGCGCCTCGAGATTCGTCTACGTTACGTTGGATCCTACGCACAAAAAAAGTGCTATTATCATTTCTACGTCGCGAAGTAGACGTTCAGGCACCTATAATTTCGGACGGTCCCTGTCGATGGACGCGTTGTACGATGATGATGGAGGCAGAACGTTTTGGCGTTTTTACTTTATTCTGAATAACGGGGCTCCTTAATAACCCAAAATCGTCGGAATGTCATTCTATTTTTGCCATATATATGATTTTGATGTATAGATGGGCCACGGGTTTGTCCATCATTGGATTTTGCACTTTCAGTTTGCTCAAAAACATTATTTCGGTGAGGCATAGAGCTAGCTCCTCAAGTGAGGAGTTTCAGAAAAAAAATGCTGCACCTCTATCGTAGAATGAGTCGACGACATACACGTATGTGACGAGCGGGGGGGGTTGTAGAATGAACCTCGATCGGTCCCGGTTCGTCCAGAAAACGAGTAAAAAGTTCCCAATCGATGACCGTACGCGCGCCGAAGACAAGAAGAAGAGTCAACACCATCCGTCGTCGCCTTTTTACCCAAACGGACTCTGTTGAGAAGCGCCGTCGTAGCGCTGTTGTAAAGGTTGAGCCAGTTAGCACGAGGCAGGGCAGCCGCAGTCGGGTGCCAAAACAAGCTCACCGTTGGGCCAGGGGTTATGGAAAAATGGTTTTTGGTATTGCTTTTTCTCCTGATCTCCCTTTTTTCCTGGCTTTTCAAGCCATTTTTCCTCGCGGAGGGGCTCAAAACCCGGCGAAAGAGTAATAACAAAGAGGGAAGCTCTGGAGACGCAAACGACACGTTCTACGATAGAGGTGCAGCTTTTTTTTGTGAAGGTCTTCACTTGAGGGGCTCTATGCCTCACCCAAAAAATGGTTCTGAGCAAACTGAAAGTGCAATCCGATGAACAAACCCGTGGCCGATCTAAACATGAAAAACATATGCAAAGATAGAATAACAGTCCGACGTTTTTGGGTTAAGAAGCCCCGTCATCCAGAAAGTAAAAACGCCAAAAAGTGCTACCTCTATCGTAGAAAGCGTCGAACAAGAATATCAGGATTCGCTTTTTCCATAGCGCCTGGCCTTGTAACAGCTCGAGGTAGCTCCCGTTGGGCAGCGCCGATTCCCATCCGGTGGTGGTAGTAAACGCGCGTTACAAGAGAGATATTATAGCCCTTTTTCGCTAAAATATATATTCTGAATGACGGGGCTCCTTAAGTAACCCGAAATCGTCGGAATTATATTATTACCTCTTCACCAAATTATTATTTTTGCTTCTACCTAAACGCCATATGGGTTTATTCATCGGGTTATTTGCATTTTCAGTCTACTCAAAATCAGGTTTTGGGGTGAGGCATATACTAGAGCTCTCCTCAATAAGTGATAACTCAATAACTGAGGAGCCCCATATAAAAACAACAATGGTTGGTGCACCTCTAACGTAGCATGTGTCGGTACTGTAACAGGTGGTGCTGGTTTTGACTGTCGGCCCAATCGAGTTGCATCTCGAGGCAGAGTTTTGAACGCGACGCAAGAGCACCCGATGGTAGATTGGGGTTTCGGCGGTCCGCGCGAGACAATCCGAGAGCGTGCTCCTCGCGCAAACGGCGCCGTAGGCGCTCTGTTGACGGCCCACCGCCAGGTCGCAGCAGGCAAGGCGATCGCGAGGTGAACTCTGATAGCCGACGAACCCGGAGACTGCTTCTACGATAGCCCCCCCAAAAACCAGCGGTTTTCTTTAACGGACGCTTAAAAGGCTGCTCGACACGAGGAGAGATGCTACTAAAAATATGTCTTGCTATATTTTGTTGTTTGCAAAGGACTATAGAATGATGACGTCGGGGTGGCAAGAGGCACCGTATTTCAGGAGATGCGGCCGGGAGCTGGTTTCAAAGCCGGCGATTTCGTTGAAGAAACGTCGGGGGGGCTATCGTAGAACGACTCCGGGGCGCTCGAAAAGTGACGAGCTAGGGAGACGCGGAAGCCTGCCCATGTGGACCTCGTAGGGGGCTAACCTAGAGACGGCGCTGAGACCGAAATATTGCATGAAAGGTCTACGTGAGGAAGTTGCGCATCCGAGTCACCTTGACGCCCATTGACGACCGCAGCCAGCCATTTCATTCCATTGGGGTGGTAGGAGCTGGTGAAAAGTTTACGAGCGCCAAAGAGCGTGAAAGCAACGTGCGAAACAGCCAAGCAAAACTGGAGGCCGTTGCCCGAGAGGATACTGCGCGGGCATCCCCAAATGGGAATGTATGTACCGGTTGATCGGGACGTTGGCGGTGCCTTCACCGCAAGTTCGACGACGGTGACCGCGTGCATGTCCGCACGACGGCTGAAACGGTCGGACGCTTTGTACGATATATAAAGGTGTAGCATGTTTTTGCTGAAGCTCCTTTCTTGAAGAGCTCAATACCTCACCGAAAAACTGTTTTTGAGCAAACTGAAATGGCAATCCGATGAACAAACGCGTTACCCATCTATACAAAAAAGCATATTGCTAAACAATAGAATGACATTCCGACGAATTTGGGTTAAGTAGCCCCGTCATCCAGAAAATAAAAACTCCAAAAAGTGCTACCTCTATCGTAGAACGCGTCGTCGGTGAAGAGCAAAAGGCAAGCGTTAAGTGGGGGCGTCGCCGCTGATTGCAATGCACAGCCCCGAAGACAGGGGAGGCATCGGCATAATGGGGGCAGGAAATCGCCAATCGTGACGATTGCCGTTCTTGACACTTCAGACCTTGTTGCGCAGCCGCCAATGGGTGGAGAGTTTCGTCTTCATCTCCACCCAAACCGAGCTTGCGCGTGCCGCACCAAGATCGCAGGAAGAAGTCGATCGACACACCTGTACGCACTAGGGACCAAGGCTACACCAGCGGGGGCACGTTTAAAGCATCATAATCTACGCGTGGTGAGTAGTAAGGTCTGCGCTTTCTTTGGTTCGCGATAAGCACCGCCAATAAATTGCTTTTCGCGCTCGCGTTCTTGAGTGAGGTGCAGTGCCGTCCGCGCTAGTGGTTGAACCCCGGCAGCGCAAAAATAGGGCTACTCCAACTACCGTGCGAAGCAGGATTCTCAGGAGAAGCATACACATACGAACAAGCTCGTCGTTTAAACAACGAGCCGCGCGTGCCGCTCGCCGGTGTCAACGCAAAGGAGGAGGCCGAGTTGGGTAACTGGCGACAAAAACGAGGCCGTCGTCGGCCGTATGGCTTCGGCCTTTGCCAACAGTCTCCGACACGTAACTACGGTACGGTAGAGGTGCACCAACCATTGTTTGCTTCTGAGGCTCTTCACTTGAGGAGCTCCATACCTCGTAAACAAGAACGATTTTGAGAAAAACCAAAGTGCAACCTGATGAACAATCCCATGGCCTAGGTATACAAAATAATCACATTCTAAAACAAGAGTGACATTTTGACGGTTTTCCCGCCATTAAGAAACAAACATAGCCAAAAAGTGTTAAACTATTTGTATCGTAGCATGCGTCCTCTTCTGAGTCTCCGAGAAAGAAAGGCACTGGTGTAAGGAGAAACGCGCCCAAAGGTTGGTGGGAAAGTAAGGTCAACGCCCGACCGAGAAGAGCGCATCTGATGGTGGTAGTGCCCGACGGACTTGTCGGTTGCTTCAATTATCAGCCGGCATGCGAATAGCACGCAGCGAAACCACCAAAGTGCAATGCGACTGCGGCACCGAGGGCGCCCACGAGGGAAGCCCTGAAAAGGGATAGGGTCTTCAAAACGATGCACCCTCAAAATCTCGGCTCTGTCGGGATCAGACGGAACAGGTAGCGCCGGGACAGACGTTAGACTACGAAGGGAGTTTTCAACGACGACCATAGGCGGTCGCGGGCGCTGAGCACACGGCGGGGTGCCGGCCCGGCGAACAGACGAACGAGAGACCCGACCGGCAGCGAAACCGTAATCTACAGTAGGCTGCGCGGTGCCTGTAGCAGCAGCAGCTGTTCGTTGGCTTGTCTGAGTGGAGGTGCGGCTCGAAGGAGACTGTGACACGGTAGTTCCTACGGGCAGCGGAGGGGTCGGAGGGCCGGAGAGCGAAGGGGGTGGACGGGTCTGAATCGATTATCATAACGGAGTCGGCAGCCTGCGCGGGGCTCGTAGGTGAAAGAGCCGACCGAGTAATCCCCAGAGGAACAGCCAGAACACGAGCGGATGCGGCGTCGGCGAGAGGAAAACGCGACGCGCGCCGGAGACGGCCATCGCCTGAAGCAACAAAAACAGAAACACGAGCGACAATTCTCCCCGTAGGAACAGCAAGGTCGCCAACCTTCATACTCGGACCCTCGTGCGTCCATATCGTCGAAATCAGAAGCGGTCAAAGCGGGCCAATGATAAAAGGCACCCTGGGCCGGGGGACCAGCCCACTCAAGCCAATGCCGGGAATCGGCGAAGAGGGAGTGCGCGGGGCGCAGGCCCGGACGAGGTATATAGCCCCATCGTTCACGGGGGTGAGTCGACTAGACCCACTACGGCGGTGTTCCGTTGCAGGCGGTGGCAGGCCGGGAAGAACACCGGCTTTACCGGCAGCGCGTTTCATCGGTACTTGCGGTCGTAGCCGAACGCGGTGAGGTACTCGAACCACCGATGAGCTTGCGCGCTATGGCCTCCAACTTGAGCACTATATTCTAGCGTCTGGTGATCCACAGAGGCGGAAACTCGTGTCCCAAAGGTAGCCGCAAAATACGCCTTGTAGCCCAGAAAAGGCTGGCAGATTTTACGTCGAGCGCATTCCGTTTGTAATGTCTCTCTGGATCGGGGGGAGCGCGGCTAGCGTAAGCAATTGGGCGCACAGAGGTAGACAGGCCACGAAATAGGCCAGCCCAAAACCGAAGGAATGAAACAATTTGGGCGGAACTCAGACACTTGAACACGGGAGCCCAGGGCTAGATCATGGTTGCCGTAGCTGCGAGGGAAGAGCCCGAAACCGTCGAGATACCAGGCACGTCGGAAGGGTCCAGGGAGCGGTCGGGAGCGCGGCTGCCATGCTAAAAAACGTTGATGGGAACGCGCATCAGCGGGGCGTGGACGACTCCACGAAGTTCGCCGGGCTCAAGGTTGACAGTGTCTAAGGTTGAGAGTGCCAACGAGGGGAAGGACCTGTCATCCGAAAGCTCGACGAAGTGTTCTTCTACTGAAACAGTTCTAGGCTCGGGCAGTATTTAGACGAGGCGGTGACCTGTAAGGGCTGGCGACCGGTACTACGGACCAAGAATAAAGGAAGAAGTTGCGGCTTGTCAGACAAATCTGCGTCAGCTGCACCATCGAGTCATCCCACGGTAGGGGTTCAGCAAAAAGTTCCTAAGTTCCTAATATGAGGAGCTCAATATCTCACCCGAAACATGACTTTCAAGATTTTCGTTCGCGCAACCCGATCAACATTTCTATCCGCTAGTCCTGAAAAAAATGCACTCGTGAAGTGATAATACCAACCGGTAGTTCCTCACTTCAGGAGCTCAACCGGTCAGGGACGATTGACCCTTAAAAGTGCAACCCCTACCGTGGGATGACTCCAGTCGAATCAAAAGGTCACAGCCGTCGTCCGAGGCGAAAGAGTCGTGCACAAAAGCCGAGGCGTCCGTGGGCGCGTGATGAGAAAAAGACAAGCTTGTCAAAACTCCGCAAGTCGGATCTAGGCGAGGGGGAATGGAGCCGTAGTAGCGTGCTTTACATCGCATCGAGCTATCGTGATCCAACAGCGTCGCCTACTGCATACCAACGCAAGCCGTGCTGCGATAGAGTGAGTGGGCTTATCAACTCGGCAAGACAGGACGCACAGGCGGGCACTCGTCGAAGTTTGCAGGGGGATAGATGAGCCAAACCCAGCCCATGAACAAGTAGGGACGTCCTGCCCACACGGACGAGTGGCTGAACCTGCCGAAGGTGTGCGACCCAGCATATGGCATTGGATGGAGATTTGGGCGGAACCGTGTCCGAACCCACGAAAAGCCAAATATCGCAGAAGTGGTTGCCCCACTGTGGACGGCGAGTTTGGTAGTAAAAGAGGCGTCGTCGGGCGCAATCGTGCCCCCAATAAAGTAAACGCCCTGCTCCAATATCAGGGACGGACAAGCGAGGGCAAGATCGACACAAACGGTTAACGGGCGGAAGTTTGGGGCTGCGGCCAGCCGGAGCGTCCGAAAAGTAGGTCAAAAAGTCCGAAGAAGGGCCCGGGCAAGCGCGTGCGAAAGCCGGAAGGTGTGACGACGGCGCAGGATCAAAACCATGGGTTCCCTCGGACCGTATCGGAGCGCGATGTTGAAGCGAGGAAGAAGAGGAATGTACCGGCCCAGCCTCACTGTGGCGGATGACGTCGTGTACGACAGAAATACCTCGCACGGGGAAATACTTCCCTCGCCATCGGCGATGTTAGCTAGCGTCGGAGTCGTACGCCCCGAGGCTTATACCCCAAACGAGATCAAAATAGTTGTCTTGAGCTTAAAAGCTTATTTACAGTGCTCAGACGGCGACGTGGCGAGAGGCTGAGCGAACGCTGAAAAAATGCCCGCAACAACGGCGTGTTCACGTTCGCGTTGCTAAACCGCGTGGTCAAACGACCGAACGCGGCGACCGATGCAGTGGTGTGATTGAGGGTCCGACGAGCACAGGGTACGAGTCCCACGCATGCTGGTCACGGATTAGGCAAGGTCGTTCCGTCATCATAACCTGCTCTGCGCAATGATACGGATCGTTGTCAGCCAAGAACGTCGACGGGGTCCATCTACGAAAAGACAAACGGAAGAGGATGCCCAACGAAAACGGACGGGGGCGCCAAAAACCACTATTGTTTCCGTGGAATACTCGTGGGTTGGATCGAAGACCAAGGGGGCCAAACCGTCGGTGGCTGTGAGATTTGTTGCGGGCAGTGCCGCCCTTTGGGGACAATGGGTCGCTGGCGGGGGATTCGGTGCTAAGTCTACGGTCTCCTGCTTCAAGGCGTCTTCCCAAGCAGGCAAAACGTTGGCAGAAGGTACTCTCTTTGCGCCCGTATGTCGAAGGACAAGGGGCCAGTGGGCTCGGAGGTACTTCCGCTTGACAGGAAATGCGAATCATTGACCATATCGCCGGTGGGTGGGCAGTCCGGTGTATACGACCCGAAGCTGAGAAGTCACCACGAAATCCGCGAGAGGCAAGGTCGGCAGTTTTTGTGCCACTGGAGCCATGGAAGATCAAAGGGGGTGCTTGTGGACACACGAATACGAAAGATGGCCTTCAGACTCTCCAAACAAGCTTAAGCACGGATCTCGGGGCGGACGGCTCACAAATGCCCGCAGAACAGGGCTCCTGCCCTGCAGAATGTGGAACAGATTAGCAAGGTCTGCCGAATTCTCATGAATAAGGAGAAAGATAGAGAGGCCACCGTTCGTGCGAGGAAACGCCAAGTCGACTGCGGTAGAGCGGCCCGGGGCTACAGCGCGGGCCTTCCCGTACCTCAAACCAACCAATTCCGCATGGCCGGAACCAAGGAAGCGGCGTGTGTAGGAGCTAGGTGGGGGGCGACACCCTCTCGCGAAGGGTGGTCGCGGCGCGCAGGATCCGTCACTGAGGTGCTCGGCGTTGGACGAAGGAGAGAAGCGGTCGGAGAGAAACCTGCCAACTGGAAAGTTTTGCCGTGTGGCATGAGAACACGCGCTGGCGAGACGCGAAGCGTAACGATCGAAGCTAAAACGCCCGTCGTAGAACTAGTGTCATGAAACTGCTTTTCAGCAGCGAGACGAAGGCGCAGCAGAGGCGACGCCCGTGCGGCGGTCGAACATTTAATTACACGGGTGACGAGTGACGAGTGAAGCTGAGATTTCTCGCCGCACGGCTCATGCAGGCTCTGTGCAAACTACAAAATACCAGCGATGCGGTGTAATATGGCGGTGTGCGGCGGCGGAGGTGCACGAGGGCTTGCCTAGGTAGCAAGTGTAGCTCAATTAGATGGCCGCTAAAGGTTTGGACATCACTGGGAAACGTCCAGGGTGAAAAGGCAGCTGTCGAGGTAGGCCGGCGCCGCACGCTCGACCAGCCTGGAACACAAGAAACGTATGAAGCATGAAGAGGACGACGGCTCGCCACAGTAGCACGTGTAGCTGTACTAGAAGGCTGAGGAAGGTGGCGTGCAACACCGGCCAACGTTCAAGGCGAGGAAGAAGCTATCGAGGCAGGTCGGAGGGGCGCGCAGAGCGAATCTGTAACGCGATTATGTTGTGTTTATTTTGTCGTGGTTTCCAGAGCATTACTGGCGGCGGCGCGGGAGGGGTCCCATACGACCGTCGGATTGCCAGCTACTACCGGTGCAGAGGGTGCCAGACTGACGTGCGTTCGGGTTATTGCCAGAATTAAACGAGCGGCCGCGGCGCATTACAGCCTAAGGGGCGCTAGCAGAAGAAACAGTGTAGGGCGGAATGCCACCAGACTGGGGTACAATCAACACGGCCTCTCTGAGTGTTGGCGGGCTCAGACTGTCCGTAGCCACCTTTGACTATTGCTACGGTAGGGGGGGTACCCCCATTTTCGTCGCCGAGGTCAGGCTTCGTACCTCACTCAAACCTTGACTTCCAGGAATAGTTTTGGCGGAATGTATCAAACAACCATTTGGCCATGGACGTCGTGAAAACGCAAAGCGCAGATCAATAGGGTACCTATTCCCGCGAGTGGCTCCTAGCCGCCGATAAACGAGAGGCTCAGAATGACCTCTATTCCATAGCCTTGACCCTTCGGACCCCTGTTGTGGGTAGCGGAGCCCGCATTTAGTAGACGGTGGCTGGAGTCGTGTGTGTTCTGGCGCCCGTGGCCCTGATGACGGCTGGAACCGTAGTAGCGACCTTCGCGCTGATACCCGATTCAGCATACCTGACCCGGAAACGTTGTGCCCTCGGCGGTAGCGGACGCTGGCTCTTGTCAGCAACAGTACGCGCCGCCATCGCGTCCGTGTTGTGCAGGGTCGGGGTTCTTATACCTCCAAACATTAAAGGACGGTTGCTTGCATTGCGTGAAAATGGATGTGAGTCTTCGTGACAATTTACGCGGCGTCCGTGGCTTTCGCCAATGGCAGCGGCGCCAGCAGGAAGATAAATTGGACCACTCCCTACAGAGGGAAGTTGCCGGTCGAAAGGGTGGCGCTAGCAGCTGGAACTTCAATACAGGGCGCTAGCGGCCAGCAAGGGCGGGAACTAGACGCGGCCGGGGTCGAAGGAATCGGAGGAATCGGAGGAATCGGCTTCAGGGTTGGGTATAACACTATCACCCGGTTGTGCTGCGAGTTCGTCGAAATGTCCGGGCTGCTGTGCTTGGGATATTGAAGCAACGACTGTCGCAGATACGGACTTTGGATCTTGCACCACAGAGCCGTGGTGACCACATAGCCAAGCCCACGCCGTAAACTCTGTTGCTCACAGGGCCCAAGATCGCTCTCGCACGAAGTGTAGTGTTCCAAACGAATTACTACGTAAAGCCACCCAAATCACCCATGGACGTTCTCGACGCGTGCCACGGTAGATTAGGGTTTAGTACAGCACGTTTTGGCCAAAACGGGGTTCTGAACAACGAGGACCCTTAGCCCAATATAGTCGGAACCCTTGCAATCTTCTTCGTTTTATGCCGACACATGTATAGGCCATGGGACTTTCGTTCGGGTCGTACACTATTTTTTTCCCCTCGATGGCTTTGTCTGGGTAAGGTGTAGGCCTCCTCAGGCGAGGAACCCCAGGAAAAACATTGGTGCACCCCTACCGTATGTATACAGTATGTATACAGTGATGACAAACGCGTGCTACGATAGAGGTAGCACGTTTTGGTCACATTGTTTCCTCAGCGACGGGGCGCTCCTTAAACCTAAATCGTCCGAATTCCGTTCTTGTTTAGCAATAATGTGATTGTTTTGCACACCTAGTTCGTGGTATTATTGTGCACCCGGTTGTACTTTTGTTCGTGCTCTAAATTAGGTTTAGGGTGGGGTATATAGAGTATATAGAGTATATAGAACGTCTCATGTGAGGAGCCTCAGATATGAAAGGATCAACTTATACCTCCGTAGCGTTCGTCCACAGCCCCTTCTGCAACTTTCTTGTAATGTGGACGGGATCGGGTAAATTGAAGCACACAGTATCACCAAAAATGTGTATCTTCTTCAAACCAACACCAACAAGGACGGGGTAAACTGATCGACCCGCGGCCCGAAGAAGGACAAAGATGAACGTCGCTGAGGGCTACGAGTAGTGCGTTATCGTTAAATCTGGAAAGGGAGGTGATGAATGAGTTGGTGTGTTGCACGATCAAGAGGCCGGAAAATAGTTTCATCTCGTCCAGAGTGCGGAATTCTCTTTTGAAGCGAGGAGGCAAAACTAAAACTGGGCAGAGGTACACCTGTGGAATCGGACCGCGATTTGCGTCTCCGTGGGTTCACCATCTTTCAGCAATGTGCAGCTTAGCCAAAAGACGCATGCTACTAATAGTACAGTAAAGGCGCACCTAGGTGTTCTGAGCCTCCTCGCTTGAGGAGCTCTATACGTTACCCGAACACAGAAGGTGAGAAACGCACATGGTGCAACTCTATGAACGGTCGCATGGTCAGGGTACAAAACGAACAGTTTCGCAAAACAAGAATGACATTCCGACGTTAGTAAACTTAAACGAAGTATTTTGGTCGAAACGTGCAGCACCTATTGTAGCAGGTGTCCAAACGTTAACACGCAGTGAACAGCGCACAACGTAGTGATGCGTGTAAGCCATTGGGTGGGTACAAAACGGTCTACAAAGCAGAACAGACCGATGGTTTGACAAGCATAGACTCTGCGCGCAAACCACAGCGGCAATGCCATCCTTTTAAACGAAAACGTCGGCAAGCCGTGATTCGCGTTGGCCAGCAATAGGCGCTGGCTTTACTGGGTTTGCCTCGGTTAGACGGAAGACCGGTCCTATTGTACGCCATGGAAAACATCTTTGGAATTTTGTCTACCATGTGTTAGTGCGTGTTTCAAAGTTGAAAGCCTTTATATATGTTGGTGCTTGAACTGGATATGACTTGCAGATAAAGTCTTGGTGATACCACACACGTTGGCAAGCTGTTACCCAGTGATACGTCGTACCACGACCGCAGATCAGCACATGTTGGACGTGTGATACCCGCAGTCATTGCAAGGGGCATGTTACGGCGAATAATATATGAGTGCATACTATTCCCAGCATACTTCGTTGTTATTTCCATGTCGATGATGTCAGACTTGTTTGAAGGAGCACTCTACACGTCTGTGTCGACGAAAGCATATACCCCCGCGTGTATACTTGTGACGACTTGCGTTTCCAACGCGTTTCTGACACTGCAACGTCCAAACCGGGTTTTCCCGTGTTTTACACATGCACGGATAGAACAGTCTCTGCCGGCGTGTGGTGTACCAAGTTCGGCACGTCAGCATGCACACAATAGACCGGCCAGTTAATTGAATGGAGTCGGATACAGATGGTTGGTATACATCGGATCTCTGACAATGTTCTACGGAAGACGCCCGTCTAAAGGTAGGCCACATGCAGCCCACGCACGGCCGTATACTCCGAGAGGGAGGTAACGCAGAGCACTTCCGTGCAGGTGATCTGGCAACGTCCGTGACAGATAGAAGGCCAACAAACCTGTTCTGCGGCCTGTCACGTACACTCCCATGCATTGACGGTGCCGTGTATACATATAGAAATACAGCACCCTACCGAAACACACAATTCCACACGTGACACCTATTTTACGTCTGACCACGAAATGGCTACATATAGACACGTAATCTTTTGAATGCTCGATTCCTCCGTGCACCACCAAACCTTCAAGAGAGAAACAGCAGTAGACACCGGGTCGTGGTGAGCAGTGCTGCACGATCTGAAACACTTGGGGACACCAGTTGCTACAAACAAAAAGCTAGACCCAACCATATAGGATACCTGCCTGTTTTATGGGTATTTTTGCCAGCGACAAACGTGAGCTGTTTCGGGGATTACTTTCGTATACACCCAACCGCTGGCTGTGCCGTGACTAGTGTTACCCTGACAGCACTCTACTGACAACCACATCCCGCAAAAACACTTTTAAGACGGAACGTGAAGTCACTACATAATCAACCACATATATGTCAAATGCCCTCGAGCACAACGAACGCTTCGAGCAGTGCTTCAGATGCTGAAACATACATGTTCACAAACTCAAGCAGGCACCAATATATTCAACCATCTAACTCAATACAAGTTAACCACGCTTGCCAACGGCGGTACTCCACGTTAGCGAGCGCATTTTCCGGGACAAAGGCACTGAAACGACCACAGAGTAACGCATCTCCTGTTCAACCTAACATGCCTCATCGGACACAATTCTCCCCTCCAGACTTCATCCTACATACAGTCACGCTTTACCACGAAACACAGAAGGAAGAGAGGCATCGCTCGAAATGGTTCGGGCGTCAGGAAAGCAACCCAGACGTCGGCCACGCTGAATTCTGGGCCATCCCGACCCATTCATAAGTTCTGAACGTCGCAGGAGTTAAAGCGGACGACACTACACGAATCTCTATTGACGGCGGAATATCACCACCGTTCCCCAAGAGAGCCCATGCCGTCGATTTGACGCACTCTACACCAAAGGAAAACCAGACCCAAAGATGTTGCTGTATGCTCTCGGCGGCCGGGAGCGGTCGTATCCAGCGCAATACATCACATCAAACCAACAGTCACGGTCGAAAGCTCGACAAGTTTTCGTACGCCGAGGCATTTCACGCTTGCGAACACATCCATATCAACGTGTGCCTGCACACAGTACAGAGTAGACGGCAGCTCCGGGGTGTACACGTTCCTTGCAAGCAACTTGCTCTCGGAGCGATCACCCCAACAATAACACTAACAACTACTTGTACAAACACACATGGCACACATCCGCGTTGACTCTACCGTCTCCGCCAACGCTACATCTATATCCAGACATAATGTTACATTCACCTTGTACCCTCGCCGTCAAGGGTGTCGGTCGAATCAGGGCATCAACGAACACGAACGCAGGCTGCCTGCCCAACGGATTTATCGTCGACGCTTCGTCTAGCGTAACTCTTGGCAAGAACAAGGTCCCTCGGTGCGCTCTACGAACAGCCACTACGGAAGTGCTTGCAGCCGCGGCCCTATTTCATATCTGGTTGTCCTCAAATCTGGTGCTAAAGGGGAACAGCCATACACTGCACAGCGGCTGCCGGGAACTTTCCGTTTGTTGTTGAAACAAACAGAAAGCGGTGAAAAACAGGGCCCTTTCAGCCGATATTGCCTATTTGCATTCAGCCAATAACAGTGATTCAATGCCTCTCCATGAAACAACGAACGCTGGTGCCTTTTGACGAATATCGCCTATGTGCATTCAATAAACAACGGCGATTCAACGAACGCTTGTGCCCGTTTGATTAGCACTGGTCCGCCCCCATGAAGGCGTCTCCGCTGCACTTCTTGTTGTCCACGAAGAATGACCCATCGGCTTCGAGCCTGATTGTCTCGCCCTTCATCAAGCGGAACTCGTAAGGCTCGTTCTCTGGGAAGGCCACGGCCTCCTGCGAACGCACAGAGGAACAAGCACGCCATGGGTATCAGCATATACCTATATTTTGCTTATGTACGAGCAGGGCCACCTGACACTGACCTACCTACCCGTATGGCTGCGGCCTCCGTCGACCCTCTCCGATTCAATGTGCAGGTTCCATGGCTTCCAGTGCCTACTCTAGGACACTCTGTGATCGCGATCTAAACTGAGGGTACCGTCTGCACGTGTTCAGATATCTCACTTCGTGGGCTTTAATGCCTGTGCTCACCTGCTGCAGGATCCGCACAGCGACCATCTCCCCAAGGGTCAAACCTTCCTGGCCGTCGAACCTCCAGTGGATGCCACACATTTGCCTGCGAATCATAGTGTGGAATAATCCGGGAAAACA
>JBBMKB010129056.1:0-13401 GCA_037833945.1 Alaria marginata
ACTCGATGACCGCTTGTTGGCGTGTTTTTTCTTCGTTTGGTAGGACGTACCGCTGCTGCTGTTGCTGTTGCTGATGCTACTACTGTTGCTGTGCTGCTGTGGCTGCTGCTGCAACTGCTCCTGCTGTTATTGCTGGTGCTAGTGTTGCTGCAGCTAGCTGCCGTTAATGCTTGCAGCAGCTGCTATTGTTGATGCGGCTGCTGTTATTGCTGCTGCCGTTATTGATGCTGTTGCTGGTATTTATGCTGCTGCTGATGCTGCTGATGCTTGGCCGCGTGATGGTAGTGCCCTCATTTGTCCCGTGTGTGTTGGTGTGTGTTGCAGCCAGTCATCCAGTCAGTCATCGATCGTCGAGGTCCCTTTTTTCTTGTTTATTTGTTTTTATTTGCGTTTGTTTGTGTGGTTGTTTTGTTTTGTTTTTTCGGATTTATTACGGTAGTGTTTGCGGTTTGGACGAGCGGTCGGTGTCATTGCTACTATTGCTGCTGCTGTACGAGCCTTGAAAGGGGATATAGATACCGTCCGTTCGTTGGTGCCCTGGGGATATCGTAGGCAGGAAAGAAGAAACAAAACTATCGGAAAGCACGCCACTACTTACAGAGCATGGGATTATGTACGCGTACTACTGCGGTACGTAAGGGCACACCAAAACCATCACTTTATTTCGTTGATTGGTTGATTGGTGCATCGTGATTGTGTCACGGTATACGATACAACGGTATAGATAGGAGTAGTAGTAGTCGTTCGTTCTTGAATTTTGTCACGCAGTGCCTTCATACCGTACCATATTGGACCATACTACTGTATGTACCGTATCATACCATTCCATACCGTGCCGTACGGTCCCGTACCATACCATGCCATTTATTGCCGTACAGTAGTACCGTACCATGCCGCACGTACCACATCATGCCGTACCGTACCGTACCATTATCGTACTGTACCGCACCGTACCATATCATACCATATCGTACCACATACGGTACCATGCTGTACCGTACCACACCGCGCCACGGTTGGTCGTGCGATGCACACGACCCAGACGGAAATTTATTCACGCGACCGCACAACAAAAAGGTGTGCAAAGAGTTCGTGACGCGCGCTGCCGGAAGAATTGAGGAATACTCTCCTCCTCGTTGCCCGTTTCAATTTTTCAGTGTCGCTTGCAGAAAATTACCTGCCGTAGCTCGACCGTAGCATCAGATACGTTTTTAATGTGGTTTGGCGGTGGCGGTGGTGGTGACTCTAGCGAATACGGTGGAAACGAAGGCTGTTCGTAAGAGTGGGATATAATGCTGTTGGTGTCGTAAGAGCATGGGGGGGGTGGAGGGTAGCTGCAGGGCGGAGCAGGGCGGGACGGGGCGGGGCGGGTTTACAGTATGTCGGCTTCGATGGCCGGCGTATTTACAACTTGGCCAGCACCTCAACCGGTCGCCGATTATTTTGGTGTGAGTTGAGTTGTACCGGCAAGTATTTACCCGTGAGCACAGTTCCTGCCATTCACGATTGGCTCCATAAGGATTGTGTCTGCGGGATAAATACGAATATATTCGGGAAGTAGGTGAACTTTTACGCACAACGTGTGGAGGTATGGCCTCCAAGAACCAGGGGTTACGCCCCCGTCCCCTTGAGACCTCAATGTTTTGTGCCTTTGTGTTTCGTTCTGATAGAGCATTCAGGGCATGCCACAGTAGGGGGGAGGTGCTTTTAGACCCCAAACATTTGTGACTAACGGGGCTCTTTTGAACTGAGGAACTATCCCATACATTTGCGATCCCATTTGAGTTTTACGATTTTATGCCTTAGGCTATATCCCCAGCACATGGGATCGCTTGTAAGGTTTTTGGGTGAAGTATAAAACTTGTCATATCAGGATCCTCATGATATTGAGGCAGCCCTTCTATCGTAGCATGGCTTATACCACATGACCAGTTACATATTACGCATATTATGTTGTTGTCGGTGATTTTAAGGTTTTGTCGGTAGCATTGAAATAGTTTGCAGCGGTTGGTGTGATGTGTAGGGTGGGAAAGGGGTAGGTAAGACAAGGCGGATAGTTACTCGCTCAATGTATGGAAGGTTTTCGTTTTTCGTAGTGGGAATGGCGTTTTCGGGAAGGGCTTCTACGTTTGGCTGTAAGAAACCACGCGGTGAGAATGCAATTGCGATTAATCTTGTATGATAGTCCACGCTCGGCCGCCTATCTATTTTGTGATCGATTGTTAGTTTTATTGTTTCTGTTCGGGAGCATGTCCGCCTCCCCGAGTGTGCTCCACACGACGTTGGTGTTCGTTACTCGATTATTCATTAACTGTAAGGAGAGGGGTCATAGTTAAAGTACACAAAAAAAAATTGGTGTATAATTGACTATTAATAGTTGTGGACTCCCCCTGGTAGATGCGTTTGAGGGTTTTAACGTGAGAGTCATCCCACGGTCTGGGGGTTGCATTTTTTGGGCCAAATGTTTCTGATTGGTTGAGCTTCTCAAGTGAGAAACTACTTTACCGGTTAGCATGATAATTGTACCAGTATGTTTGTTTTAGGACTAGCGCATAGAGTGGTTTGGTTGGGTTGCGCGAACGAACGTCTTCAAAGTTATGTTTCAGGTGTGATACTGAGCTCCTGATGTTAGGAGCTCATAAACTAAATGGTACACCCCTACCGTTGGATGACTCGTGATACGAAGTATGAGGTTCTTTGGTATTGGCTAGGCTAACAGACTAGTCAGTGGTTCCTTTCTGTTGTGCCAGCCGCTCAGCAAAGAATGCACCTCACAACGAGTTGGAGCTGTGAAGCGATATAGGTTATTTTCTCATGAATACAATCGAGGCAGGTCACGGCAGCTGTAGTGTTCACAATTTTTGGAACAACATTTTTTAGGGAAGCGGTGGGCATTAATACCAGTAAGGGGAAATTGTGGGTGGAAATGGGTTGGTACTGCTGTACATCGAGTACTTGTTGTATCCTATATTTTGAGGAGTCATTGTACTCGTACTGTAACGTATTGCTCTCCACGGGCTATATTGTGCAGAGTACAGAGAGATACTCCGCACTCTGCGTCGTATCACTAGAAGATGTCTACACTAGTACAGTGCCAGGAGTCATGTGAAGTTACGTCAGTCGCCAAGATAGTAATCGGCAAGCGCTGGGATGATAAAACATGACGCAATGAAAACAGTGTTACTCTTCGTTGGGCTCTCCTTTTCGGTCCGCAGCTGAGGATACTGTAGTTGATGTGCCGTGCGACTCGTGCTTGCATCCGCCACGGTGGTGTTGCGCTGACTATGGCCACGGGGTCATGGTCATGGGGTCATGATGATGATAGCGATGATGATGATAGCGATGATGGTGATAATGATGATGGTGATTATGTTGTTGATGACGATGATGTTGATGATGATGAGATGATGATGATGATGATGATGATGATGATGATGATGATGATGATGATGAGGATGATGAGGATGATGATGATGATGATGATGATGATGATGATGATGATGATGATGATGATGTTGATGATGACAACTATAATAATAAGCATGATCCGTAAGTACATGCAGGGAGGAACAAGGGGTTGAATGAAAGTGATGGTATTCGGTGTAGTGTTTTGTCAGCTTTCATACTACGTATCGCACAAAAGGGGCACGAGCATTCGTTGCACTAACGATGGTGATACATATGCTACTTAGGAGTATTTCAAGCGGACTACAATTAAAGCCATACACAAACACAAATCAAGCACGTGGCATTACTGTTCAATTTCACGACCAAGTCACCTACCACATGCGAAAAAAAACATTTGGTGCCTTTCTTCCGTTCATACCGCCGGGCTTGTTGTATAGAGACACAAAACCCAATGTTGTTGAAATCGTAGAGCTAAGAAAAAAACCCAAACGACTGTTGTTATGCAACCGTAGTTGCGTGCTAGTATAACACGCCTCTCTGCCTCAAGACCCCGTACAAGGCACCGCCCATAGTATTTTTCAGCCAGGTATAGCTCGAGCCAAAGTTGGGCGTAGAAAGAGAACAGGGGCTCGGATGCCAATCAAGTGAGAATGTCGACGACGCCAAATTTGATGGTATTACAAGCCCCGTGGTACAGGCACGGGTCTCTGCATGTCTCTCTACTTGATGGGTCCGAAGTGCCACTCACTTGTGTTCAATAGATGTTGTTTTCTTCTATATCGTCGCGTCTAGAGAGAACGCCGGGAACCAGACTGAACGAGGGTGCTATGAAGCAGTCCCTCTCTAAAATATGAAACGCGTATGCCTCGAAGGCATGTAGAAACCCTTTTATATTCCGGCTCACAGAATATCTTGTATCCTGGAACCTTTTAAGAGGCTCCCAGGGCAATACCATAACACCATTTACACTGCAGTTAATATTACATGGAATATTCCCGTGTTCGGTACGAGCAGTTGTTGTTTTAGTTAAGCAACAGTACTATGGCACACCCTAAGTGGTCAAAATTCAGAAACACCTTTACAAAGGTTCTGGAAGTAAGTATCACACAATTATCACGCATCGTCGAGTATTTACTAGTGTGCTTTCATTGATACTGTCATACCTATTTGTGGAAGGGACATCGATTATGCGCGCGGGCGGGCATTAACCCCCCCACCGCTGTCCTGGTATACATACTATTTTAGATACGGGATGCTTTATAAACGGCGAGATGGGTGTGGTAGTTTTTGGTGCTGTTACAAAGCAATAACATCGGCCACCAACCGTTGGTGTAGAGTCGCCTTCCCGATGTTTGATCAGTTTTTCGCCTCTCGTCCGGAATAAAAACACCTCGAAGAAAGCCAAACAATTAGTAAGGACACCCCCAGGAAAGAATCCCGTAGGGTCAGCAGAAACAGAAACACAGGAGGGAGAGTTATTAACAACACTTGAAGCCAACACCGAACCACGTTCACCCGCTTGGGACTTGAGAGGGGCAAGGTGTTGAAACTACATGATGAATACAACACCATCGGCCACGCCTAACAGTCCGGGCTGCTGGGGCAGGGGGTATGCCCGATTTGCAAGGAAAGAGATAAACGACACGCGCGCGACATGATGATATACGCACGTTAAAACGAGGGGAAAAAAAATGGAAAAAAAAACGAAAAAGAGGAAGAGCCTTTCGCTTTTTGAGAAAAACGCAGGTTCATTCCAAACGACAACCAAAATTATATCTGAGAAAATGTATCTGAAAAAAATGATCGATCTTCCACGCTAAAAATCGTGGTGCAACTTTACAGAATGATTCAACCGCCACAGCACACCGACTCGCGGCGAATGCACTCAACGAAACAGCTGGCCACACCCAACTCGCACACCCGAGGCACCCCTGAGAGCAGGCGGTGCTCGTGATCCAACCCGCTCCCTCGGGAGTGCTCTGGAAATTGTATTTTGGTTATCGCTATTCGTCGGCAGCTGTTAGATTATTGAGCGGCATACTCATAAACTAATATATCTCCAAATAACGTCCTGGCCCTCTGGTTTCTTGTATAGCCCCCCCTCGGTCATAACCTACCCAAATATGCTGGCTTCGATGGCAGACAAGCCCCGTGGCAGCCTCACTAGGCCTCACGCACTACTCCACCCACCTTGCGCTTGTGAACCGGTTATCCTCATAGTTCCTCTTCGCGCTGTTTATCTCATTTTTCGATAATTTCACCCTCATTTCGATAAAATTAAATGGTTTTGCTATTAACAAAAACGAAGAATAAAAACGGAGGTGTCGGGATCTCTACTGCTAGTTTCTGCCATCTGACCAATGAGGCTCAGTTGTTCTTTTAGTTCTGCTTTTCATTTAATTTTTCTTTTCATTTTTTTCGACAAAGTTTCCGCGTTTGGACGGACCCTATGGTCACACTATTTCTCGCCTTTTAGGTCACCACAACTGGGTCCCACAACGTTGAAGGCTACATACTATTACGGGAGACCATAGTAAATAGGACCAAATACTGTTGGTAAAAATAGGGAAACTTATTGGTTTTAGTGTGTACCGTAGGTCCTATTTACTAGGTTCCCCCGTAATAATTGGTATGGCAAAGGAGACGGTGAATACCCCGATCTGCTGGTGAGACGACTATTCAATAATACCAGGAAGGCGTTTGCTGGGGGGCGCGAGCTCCTCCGGCATTAGCAACAACCACAAGCCTATAGGGCCGCCTCTTCGTAAGAATACTGGTCAAGCTCACACACAGCAATACCAATCAATGTACTTGGTGAGCGTTCCTGTACTTTACGTGGCCAAACCAGCCCAGTTCAAACGGCATGATTACCCCACGTCCCGCTACGAGTAGTGACTGAAGGTTGCATTGAAGATTATATTGAAGGTTGGAGGGGGTACCATGTCAATTGCCGGGCACATTGTGTACAGAGTGCAGCTTCGCAATGGTTCAATGACTACACCTTGAAGCCAGGTTGGGTATCCCGCACGAGGGCGTTGGCGCTGGCGGCGTTGTTCCCTTGGAACGGTACTCGTATATAGCTTCTTCTGCTGTTCGGCTCGGTGGACTCGGCCGCGTCCTCTCGTCCTCGCAGTGGAATATTAATATTTCCGCCGAGCGTCCATCGGCACCTACCCGAGATTCAGTTCCTTCTACTCCTGGACTCTCGTGTTGAACATCCACACAGCCCCCACCGCTTGCCCACCGGAGTTGTGCTCATATGTGACCATTAGATTGGGTAACCTGCGTCCAGATTTGGCACTCGTGGATTGGGGATCGTGAGGTAACAAGTTGGACTCGTTCGCCATGAGCCATGAGTACGTGGGGGAGCAATGTCGTAGCTGGGGCGGAGGTCGGTGCTGTAGTGCTGTGGTGTTATACTTGTGGCGTCAGGTATCCGGGGAGTGGTGCCTCGTGATGTGCGGGGTCGGATACGAGAGAGTATGTTCGTCGGTCGTCGGGTGCTCGGGTGGTGATTGTATGTGGCGCGGAGAGATACGAAGGGGTTAGTTTATTTTTCATTTCATTGGCGTGTCGCTTCAATGTGCGTATTTGATTGGTTGAAAATAGTGAACGTCGTTGCTTTCCCGCCGCGGGGAAGATTTCACATTTTCGAAAATAAAAAAAGCCTCCAATCTATCATTAAAACCCTCTGACAGTTTATGACACGCCAGGCAGGTGGATCATGTTCATCGTACCCCTGCGCTGGCTGTGCCTGGCTGCTTTCAGCTGTCACACAGGTGAGGGGTTTGCACCACGAGGGGTTGGTCTGTCGTTAGCCGGAACGCACAGCGGTAGCGCCTCCTCTATCACTGGTAGGTGGAAAGCAACAGCAAGTACCATGACAGAGTCCTCTACCACGCCCCCAAGTAGCAGCAGCGCCAGCACCAGCACCAGCACCAGCGGCAAGCCCCTCCGTCCGGGCATCCTCGTGGTCGGCTTCGGTGGAGGCAATGGCGTCACCATAGCCGCCGGCGTGCTCGCAAATAGGAAGAACATATCGTGGGAGGGCCCCACCGGCCGCAACTCTCCCAACTACCTCGGCTGCATCACCCAGCTCCCGAGCAAAGGGGGCAGTGGAGGATACCGGGAGCGGTACACATTGGCAGATGCCAACCACGCCGCCATCGGCGGTTGGGACATCCGGCCCACCCCGCTCGGCGAGGCCCTCTACAACGCACGGATTCTCGACTTCGACCTCGTGAGACAAGTGCGCGAAGAGATGGATGCGCTGAGGCTACTCCCCGGCGTTTGGGACCCAGACTTTATCGGAGAATCGCAACATGCGTCCGCCACGTACGTCGCCGGAGACGGGGAGAGCCAGCAGAGCCGCCTGGACAGACTTCGCGAGGACATCCGAGAGTTTCGTGAGGGTGAGGGCGTGACGGGCCACGTGACTGTGATCTGGAGCGCGAGCGTGGAACGGCCCTCCGAGAGGGGCTTTGGGAAGCCCGATGAGGTACGCTCGTTGTACTTGCAGCTCTTCTTGCAGAACAACGTTTCATCAAGCCTTCGTACAGGGAGTCCATGTTTTGCTTCTTATTCTTGGAATACAAAAAAGTACGTCAAGAGTAGACTCCAAGAGAGTACGTCGCGGGTTGGGGTTCGAAATACGTTACGTACTCGTACTCCTGCTGCTGTTGTATCGGGTACCGGGATCTATTTAGCAGCGAAGCTCCTCAAAGGGGTCTGCCGGAAGCGCTCAGTTTACTTGCTTACCATGATCATCGTGGTATATATCCTTGATGCAATATCGCGGCCTCAACCACGCTGATTCACGCTTGATTTGGTTTAGTCGTGCCAGCAGTATCTGATACAGAACGGAAGTTTTATCGTATTATAGGTACGTCACCATTGAATTCAACCAAACGGTTGATCTTCTACTTTTGCTTGCAAGATGTGTGAAACGTCAGTCGCACACGTGCTGCATTTTCTCGTAAAAGAGTTACCGATGACCCCTGATCTCTGGTAGTGCCAGAGTGTCATTAGGATTGTTTATGGAGCGAACATCGGATTTTCCCAATACTGCTATATGTATACTTTAGTATTGGTACGTAGTAGGAAGATTTCCGCCCAGCCGGCTTCCAATCTCTGCGTGCGCACCATTCCGCTCAACGATGTATTTTCAACTACTACCGCATAATCTCTGGCATGTCAATGCAAGACCCGCTTTCTCGTTGTCTTGTGTTGCTCACTCCCGCGCGTGTTTCGGCCGTCGTTTAATCTCGCCCAGCTCTTGGCGGCGATCGCGAACAACGATAGGGAAGTGTCCCCGTCCATGCTGTACGCTGCGGCGGCGGTACTCGAGGGCTGTTCGTTCGTCAACGGCGGATCGCAGAACACAATGTGTGGAGCGCTTCTCAGGCTGGCCGAGGTACGAGCGCGGCCTGTGGAAGGATTGTAGTTGCCGATGAACGATGGTTTGATCCAGGGGGTGTCGACTGTCATGTTGCTTGTTCGAGCTCAAGGATCGCGCGTATCCGGTACGTGCTCAAGTTCATTGACAAGCAAGCGCGCAGGTGGATCCACGGAAACATATTCCGGGGCGTGTGGATATTTGTGTTTGACGCGGATAAGCCTTCGACCATTCGGCACGCTAATCACGAACTCCGACTGGTCCGTTGGACTCTGCCTGTTGCTCTGATGTGAAACATTCCCAGGAAAACGCTTGCTACATGCTCGGCACAGACTTCAAGGCCGGGCAGACTAAGTTCAAGACTGCTGCCGTGGAGTACATTCGGTCCCTAGGCATGTGCCCCAAGGTGAGCCCTCTGTCGGACGTGCTCGCTGTTCCATCCACATTGCTTGGAATTATAATTGGCTGTCTCGCAACGCGTGGAATAACAAGTCGATACTACGAAACCTTTTCTCGGTAACAGTGCGGAGTGGCGTTGTGTCGTGTGGTTGGTGGTGACGCTTGGCTGTTTTTACCCTGCTGTGTCTATGTCGTCCTACAAGGTAATTGCCTCGTCGAACCACTTGGGCAACAACGACATGCTAAACCTTACAACCAAGAAAACCCTGGACGCAAAGATGCGTGTGAAGAACAACATCTTCGCTCCGTGGAAGGAGGACATCAATCACGAGGTGAGATCGCAATGTTGTATTCCTTGCATCCAAAAGCGTCCATTCTGCTACCGCACAGTGCCATGCGTACCTATCGGCAGGACGGAGACCGACATCACTCTTCCCTGCGTGTATGCGTGTTAAAAAACGCGTTAACCGCGTCGCTACTACGCATACCCTTTTTAATTTTGGTTCCTACGTGCGCTTGATTGCGTTCGTTACTGCCGCGTCAATTTCCTATCACCGCGCTTATTATATCCTCGGCGTGTCACCCTATTTATACAAACGGCGCAGCGTGCGCATCGCGTCCCTCAACACCCGTCTGTATTTTGTTATCGAACCTCGACAGGTGCGCGTTATGTACACTCCGCTCATGGGCGACGAGAAACGCGACATCGTGGAGTACACCTCGTTCGGCTTCATGAACTGCGCGCACACCATGCTCACCTACACCAGGGCCATGGACAGCGCTTTGTGCGTCCCCCTCATGATCGACGCGGCCGTGTGGTGTGATTACTTCGCGAGGGAAGGGGCGTCGCAAGATCGCGTTTCTCGTGCGCTGGCTTACCTTTTCAAGGTGCCCGAGGGGGGAGCTCAGGGAGTTGACCCTGGATTTTTCAGACAGATGCGAGCCCTGGAGGAGGAATTGGAGGCTACGCGCGTCGGGGCGTCGGTAGCGCAGGGCGAGACGGCGCAGGAGGTGAAGGGGCGGCGATCGGTCGCTCCGGACGTAGCCACAATGCTCACCGGGAGGGTGGTGTGTGCCGGGATCAGCTGCCTTGACCTGCAGCTGTGCGGTTCAGGCGGAGCAGGCGGGGGTGTGGAAACGATCAGAAAGTTTGAAGAGACCAAGTACTGCCCTGGAGGATCGTGTCCACAGGCGTCGACCGCCCTCGCCCAGCTTGGTGTCCCTGGCGTGATTGCGGTGACGAAAATGGGGGTCGACGCGCATGGCGATGAGATGGTCAGGCAGGTGAGTGCAGCAGCGGTAGCAGCAGTAGAAGGAGAAGGAGAAGCAGCAGCAGCCAGCAGCAGCAGCAGCAGCAGCTGCAGCTCTGTTGCAGCCGGAAATGTTCCAGGGTCTTGCGCACTATCCTCCATATCGTCTGACCACACTAGTCTAAACGTCCCGACAAAGGAATCGAACTATGTAGCGATTACCTAATAAGCAGTGTTGCCGTGTATTGCGTTCAGCTGATTTAAAAGTTAGATACGTGTGCCGTGTTAACTGCACGTCACATCTGTACGGATTTCTGACGCCATATCCCAACAGTTTGGCTGACGTGTTGTTTCGGTAAGTCTCGGGGTGAACGTTCGCTGTTGTGTGCAGACGAGTGCTACCAATAGTGCTTGCCAGAGTATCTGCTTCTCTGAGTAGGACGTCGCTCAGGTCGCGCCTCTTCCGCTTAGTAGAGTTTTCGGATCGACCTGAGACTTCCAGCACAATTGCAGCCCGCAGCTATCTAGCGAAACCGTCAAAACTCACACGGCAGCAGGAAGAAGTCGACCCCCCCCCCCCCCCGACGGCCTCGCTTCCATTTCCTACCGCATGTTCCAGATGTTGGCTGCTGGCGTGGACTGTAGCCGGGTTATCCGCGACCCGTCGGTGCAGACAGCGCTTGCAGTGCTACCTATCTTCGCGTCGGGCGAACGCGGGTGCTTCGTCAACCTAGCGGCGAATGACCACCTCGAGGGCTCGGAAGTGGCGCAGGCGTTACGGGAGTTATCGGAGACGGAAGGGCCACCGCTAGCAGCCGTCCATTACGGCTACCCGCACTTCACGAAGCAGGTTTGTGAACAGGCTCGGGTGGACAAGATGGAAGGCTGGCTTCCGAGCCTCTGCGCTTGAAGTGTTTGGTTTGCCCCTCACTTTGCACGTACACGTCGTACCTGGTGCACCACTGTGCGGCCACGGGACGGCGTTGCGTGAGCTGCAAGGCTCCCTGTTTGTTTGATCGAGTAGCGAACACTGTGATAACGTGTTGAATTTGGTTGCACTTGTATTGAGAACGCGACTGCAGGTTTTGGGTTTACTTCTGTACCCATTTGTCGTTATTTCGCACGCTCCACAAGTCCTCCCACCCGCCCCCTACCCCCCCCCTACCCCCCTCCCTCCGGCACCGTGTATCACCCACCATTGAACAGATCCAGGGACAAGCCCTGGCAGACGTTCTGTGCTTGCCGCGTGACCTTCCAGGGTCGCCATTAGTTAGCCTTGACCTCAACGGCGTCGATCCGGGGAACGATGCAACGACTCGGCACGAGGCCGTCCTCGGCAAGGCGCTTCGGTGGGTCGACATCTTGCACGCCAACCTCGAAGAAGCCGAGGCGATCGTCGGGCCCCTGGGTGGCGTCGACGGCGGCAGCGATGCCCACCTGCGCGCCCTCGCGAACTGGTTCCTGGATAAGGGTGTGGCCGTCGTGGCGATAACGGCGGGGGGGCGGGGCTGCTTCACGGCCGTGACGAGCGATTCGGGTAGGCTTGCGGCGTCGCCGACACTGCGCAAACAAGTCGCGGCGTGGGGGGGGCAAGAGGTCCGAGCCCCCGCCTTCGCAGCCGGGAAGGACTCAGACGTTAATGCTAACTGTGCCGGCGACGCATTCGTTAGCGGCCTCGTCTTGGCAGCCGCTGCGTGGAAAGACACCTTGTCGCTCGAGGAGGCGGTAACGTTTGCGGCGCTCGCGGCGCTGCAGCGAGTGGACGGGAAGTTGCGCGAGAGCAAGGTGAAGCGAAACGCGGCGGAGCTGATGGCGGAGGTCAAGGCCGCCGGCGACGGTCTACCGCCGACGCTGCCCTTGAATTGATATGTCGTTCTCCGGGCGGCGGGACATCGCGTGGTTTGTTGTCGTGAACTCTGCGGTGGGTTCTTGTGTGTATAAGAAGCAGCCAAGTGTATAGCAGTACGTACGGTAGAGTGAGTGTAGCGGAAGCTCGGTGGTTGTGTGCGTATTTTGTAGGGGGGCGGAGATGGCCGCGGCTCTAACGAATATCAGGTACATGCTCTAACGAATATCAGGTACATGCTGTAACAAATATCAGGTACATGCTGTACCGAATATCAGGTACATGCTGTAACGAATATCAGGTACATGGGACGCGAAGAGGGCATGAGCGCTACGGCGCGTTGCTATGAGATACGCCGCGTTGCTATGAGATACGCCGCGTTTATTCATGGTTGGCGCAGAGTGTGCACGACGAATGCACCTGCCCATGCGGTGGAAATGCACGGCATATGGGCACACATTTGTTTTCGCCTGACTTGTTTTCATTTTCATAATCTGGCAAAAAATACATTAACTTCGTTTGCACGGGCCGCAAAGACTGACTCCGGTTGCCGAAGAGACGAATGAAACCGCTACTAAAGGTAAACAGCACTATTAACAATGATGTTATAAACAGGGAGTTTTTCAACAGCGCGTTACCACCGCCGGCACCACTCCACACGCCAATAACCTATACAGGGTATATATATTACACAAGGTGCAGACGATAAAAACATGATACCCCACCCCAATCGCTGCTAGAGTAATCAATTTTTAATGACAAGCACGCCGGAATGGGCAGCCTGGAACCAAATCTCTACAACATTCCCTCTCCATGAACCTTCAGCAACACCAGCCACGCACATGGTTTAACACACCAAACATGCTGAGTATTCAGCCGCTGTTTGGCTACTTAATTTCTACGCTTCAAGTAAAAAACAATACTGCACAAATAACGTCACAACTAACTGTTGCCAGTTATATACCTGGTAGGAATTACTGCACACGCCTCGCCTCTCCGCTTATGTTAGTGAACGCCGCGCGATTTACATCCAGCCAACGCCTCTATGACGTTCGATTCACACGAAGAGGAGGAAAACAAACAAAAAAACAAAAAAACCCCAC
>JBBMKB010129167.1:0-19689 GCA_037833945.1 Alaria marginata
TGTGCATTCTCGGCCGGCGACAGACAGACACGCATACATACAGACAGATGGAATAATTTAAATAATGGTACACTAGACGTGTACTACGTATGTGATCCAATTAGGAAGAGGATCCTTTGGATGCTCCTAGCGGAGCATCCAAAATCAAATCCTCATATTATCAGTAGTAGTAGCATTAGTACTATCGGTACTACGTCTGAGTGTCTCACCTGCGTCGTTCTTGGCCGAGTTATTCTGAAACCTGTTGTTGCCATTCACGTGTATCTCCGAACCCTCGGCATATATGGCACCTAAGCGGGTAGGCAGACAATCGTCAGCGTCTACGCAACCTAGGCTATGCATGTAATCAACAAAGTCGTCAACATAGATATATTAAACCTGCCTGTGCATCTATTCAAGATACACAATCGTGCGTAAATTTTGCCACAAAATACGAGAAGTAGCCTCGATAAAAGCAAACAGCAGTACATACAACTGGAGAATCGAGAGAGTGTCCCCATCACGCATACACCTCGTATAGTGTAATATTCGATTTGGGAAAACTCTGTTTTTAAACACACATGCCGTGCACGTACATATTACACTACAGATATATCACATTATATTTATATTTTAATATATACTACATTAATATACCACACACGGTTGCTTATGGCAGATATGGTGTTCGTGTAATGATGCAGCTGCTGTACCAGTACGTACCAGGTAGTAGTAAACGATGTGGCCCCTGCTGGCACTCACGCACGAGCGAAAGACATGTTATTTGGGAGTATCCTCAAACCATGGTAGACAATTGGCCCAAAGTAGTGCATGGCCCTCGTTCAAAAATGAGCTATTCATACTCGTAAGTTAGACCTGCCGCCGGATAACCAAGTACGTACTGGTATATATCATATCATATGATACATCGTAAAATTAAACACCGGTCTATACGGACAACCCATATCAGCACAACACATCCGGGACATACCAGCTGCAATGAAAACACACAAGAAGAGGTTTACACATACACATATATGCCATGATACCCTACCAGTCAGGATGGGTATTGCTTCTAAACATAATAAAGCTCACTGCAGCTGTGAGGACGAGGACTTCGTCGAAAGTCATATTTGCAAGCTGTGGCTGTGTGTGATACTCTCATCGTGCGTGCTACGGGGTGTGTATGTTATCACTAAACCTCACTATTCATACTCCTATTTAGTCCTCAGGAAGGATATAGGTCGGTGAATCCCCTTAATACTGACTACTACCAGGGTCAACACGGTGATGCCAAGACGCCCAGCCTTTAATACATTAGTGCACGGAAAATAAATAACCGTTTTCAGGAGGACAAAATATGGCGGCTGTGGAATGCCCTAACTTATTACGTACCAAGTGTAGTCTACTTTCCGGTGAGGGCAGGTGCGTGGGGGGGTGCAGCTGTTTCGGATCGCATATGTGTCACAGGATGCGGTGGATCACCCCACAGTTCTTACCTCCGTTCCAAAGGGCCGAATTTTTCTTAAAGACAGTTCCACCATCAATGTGGATCTCCGACTGGTTTGCATAGATGGCTCCTAGGCGTAAGATCAGAAGAGATCAGTGTTCGTTCAGGCGAGGACGCAAGGCAAGTGGGGCGGAACCATTCGATTCGTTGCCGCCATGCGCGCGGGCTAATGCCGATCTTCCAAGTTCGGCGATGGTGTGGAATGCTGTGTTCGTGTCATGTCACGTGTACCGGAAGGCTATGGGCTGTGCGTTGCCGAAACAAAATGTTTCCGCCGATGTGTACTACAAAATACAATACATCGAAGAAGTAAGCCCCCCATGTGAACTAAGAGAGCTATTTATTATGGGGTTGGGCACTGGCAGCTTTAATCAGTAGACATAATACTTTTTTCGACGGCAATCAGCATACTGAACTGTAGCAGTATGCAGGATACTGCCCACCCACACACGAGTTTGGTAGGTTTCCAAAATAGAATGTGACGAGTGTGTCTGGAACAAGGGCATCATCAAACCTACGTCCGGCCTGTATTGTCAGCATCCGTCAGTATAGCCACCTCCAGTAGATTAACCCTGCCAGCCCATACTAAGCCAGTGCTCAACCCTATACACAGCACTTTCGTGACAGCTTAGTACCGGAGTATGATAAACAATGCTTTGACTGCTTGTCGCTCCCGCCACATTAGCATAGTTTCAATGTATATTATCTTCTTACCTCCGTCCGTAGCGTTGTTGTAACGGAAACAGCAGCCGTCCACATACAGAGCGCTGGAAGAATGGACACCAACACCCCCCCCGGTCTCTGCAAACCCTCCCTCGAGCACCAAGTTTTGAAGTCTAAGCGTGGACCCCACAGTCACCGAGAAAATTCCGGTTGTATTGCCCGCGTCAATGCCATCGCTAGGAACACGGGCGAGAAGAGTGTCGGAGCCGGTAATGGTCAAGTTCTTACCGTCCAACAGTTCGATGGTCTGTCCCAGTGGAAGACTGCCGGTCCATGCTACATCGAATGACCCTACGCCGGTACAATTGATGGTGTTGATCATATTTTCAAGGTCCCCCGTTGAGCCCACCGTCATAGAAACAGTGCCAGCAGGACACGGGGCTAAGACTGCCGCTGATAGCGACAGGTTTGTCGCCATCACAGCGAGGATGCCCAGCCGCATGCTGTACGATGCAAAGCACGGGGTGAGGGCGTCTTAATGTTAGAAATTGGTCTACTACATAATATATACCTGGTATTCAGGTGCATAGCCCTTTGCACAGACAATATCCGTATTTACACCAAGTCGAGGTCAGCGAGCTTAGCGAACATCATGCGCACCGGGCAATGCAATAGCTCAAAACACTGCTCGTAGGAGTTTACTCAAAGTAACTCGCCGGCCTGGTATTATTAGTAGTTAGCTACTCTATTCGTGGGTAAAACGGTAGTTCCTACATATGTGCGTACTTTAACCTGAGAAGGCCTGCGTCGTTGCGTCTGGCTGGTAGGTTTATGGCTCGCGACCTGTTTTATGTCGACAAGACCTACCGACAGCTGATTGGTCAACTTCGCCACCCAGCTATTACCAGGTGTACTTGTAACAATGTGAAAGTCACTTCTTCAGCGCTGTGAGATTAAAAACTTCGTCGGAACTTAAATTGTATTTGCAGGTTGCGTGTGATGCGTGATGCTTCGATTGCGCGTGTTACGGGCTGTGTATGCCGTCATGAAAGATGCTGGCCGGCGTCGCCCCGACTGGTACGACGGTCATCAGGGTTAACAGGTTCGGCCTTTATTGGTCTTAAGGACGGAAGCCGTGAAACCCGCTTCGAGAGGAACAAAACAAGACAGCTATGGTATATTTATAGAATTGACGGGTAGCTGTCAAGTCCAGCAAACTTCATCACATAATAATAAACAGTACTGGTATCAAGCAACGTTAAATAGCCGCCACGTCGAGCAAACACTAAGAAGAACGTACAGATTTATGGACAGCGTTTGGGACGTCCAATAATACCGAACGTCCACCGAGCGCATTATATGAACATGCAAACCTAAACTACAGGTATTCTAAACCCTAACCCTAACGACTTACCTATACCGTTTTTCATTTACCCCGAAACTTCAGTTTTTACCGAGAGTCGAGATGCAAGGGGGTTCCCTTGAAACGGAGATGCTCACCTAGGTATTCAAATATTCGGTTATCAAACTAAGAGCCGTGCCTACAACAACCACTCTCGCGCAAATCGTTCGTGTGGCGGTCCCGCTGGAGGCGGCCTCGCCCATAGGCAGCACGAAAGCTACGCTACGGTATGTTAAGGGGGGGCACGCCGAGTTTCGATACTTCGTCTACAGTAAGCCTCTCACTCGATCGAGTGGTTCGGAACCATACTCTAAAACAGGATACAAGCGTTGTACATTGTGGACACTACGTTCCTATCGATTTGAGGCGGTGCATATCGCTAGCAACCCGAAAGAGGTGTAGAAGCTAACATTCAACAATCGATAAAAAAGGTAGACAAAACGTGACCCGCCTTGGGTAAAGATAACGGCAACCCGTGGAGCGAAGACGCCCAACGGGACAGGACGCTTGGTTGGGCGATGCCGCAAAGCGGCAAGCGCTGCCCTCAATAACCGTAACCCCAACTCGCGACCTACACCCGAAGCGCAACCAAAGGTGTTGCTCAATAATGGTGCCACAGTAAGTAAGGCATTCAAAGCCTCCCTCAACGAGTGCTTCGCAATGACGAGTCGATACTCACGTAGCACGAACCGCTTTATTTACAGTTACAGAAAGCGCACTGCACATATGCAGGAAGTGGCGATACACCTGGGCTCTACTGTGCATACTTCGTGTGTGCGTACCTGCTACCGGTGTGATTCGATGGTTTTACACTGTGGCGTAATTTAGTTGTCGCAGTGCTGTATTGATTATATAAATAGTTTCGGGAACATCAGCAGAAACAAGGAGGCATCCTGCTCATGGGTCAACACGCAAAGGAACCTAAAACAGTATATTAGGCATGACAAGCTTGAAATCCTTGTACAGCGTATTGGGTACCCAACCGACAGAGAAACGGGTCAACTCCAGACTTGAAGTCACTGGTATGAACACTAAAACACATAGTATGCATCCCGTAGACAGGTTATTCGTCTACCGAGGGATGTGCACAAGAACATACATGTAATACATACATCCGTAGTAGGTGTATCTGTTCACGAGGGTGCATTTAAGACGCGCTTACCCCACCCGACACAATGTTCCCGTCTTCGGTAGCCCCCGCCAATGCACACGGTCGTGATATTGAGGTGAAGCGAGAGGCAAGGCCGAAATATTCAACATAATTAAAACGCGTGGCCTCGGTTACTAAAAACCAGATGTCTATTTCTGTAATACTGCAACTGAAACACGGTCTCGGTGTATCGATGCCCACCTCCTCGAAAACGACCTCAATCTACGGTAGGTAGTTCGGTTATTCGCACTTACCTCTCGTATACGTATATACTTGGTCTATACGTACTAAAACATGGTGGTTGATCTTTCACACCTGGTACGTTCCAAGTAATGCAGTATTATTAGTACAACACATAATACTGTAGATTGTGCTGTGTGCCCTATATAACCCTAACCCAAAGAACGGTTAATTGTAAAGAACACACACACAGAGCACTACCTGTACTTCGTGTTACACTACAAATAAATGGGGTGCAGGCTCAGCAGGTGTCGACATCAGAGAAAATACTGAATAGGGGCAAGGATCGAGATAATACCCTTACCATGTCTAGAGTACTTCGTCGGCCACGAACCATCTCCTCCTAACCACTTGAAAGCGGTCGATGGAAGGCTCCGAACTAACAGGTGCATGCACTCTCCCTACTCCAACAAAAGTCCCAGTTGTCTGATCCTATCCTAAAGATCATTTTATAGTCGTTAACCAGCCGTCGCTCACAACACCAGTTGTCAGTGCACAACTACTGAAACCAATATCTAACACCACTCCAACTCCCACCTACGGTATGTACGTGGCAACCGACCGTGTTGAAGTTGACTATATTGTGGGAAGCTCACACTGTCTCCTCGGTTGCAGGGGCAGCTGAAGAATACAAACGTTCCCCACCACACGCTCAGAATACGGTGGCCTCTCCAATGTTGTTGTTGATGCTGCTGTTGTCGTTGTCGTCGTTGTTACTGTTGTTGTGGTGGTGTCGATACGCAAGGTAATAAGCACTCACACCCACTCCCAGGGATTCATGCCACAAACTGGTACCTGGTACACCTTTACCCTTTTCGGTCCCATAAACATCAAAATCGGTCTCAAAATGAAACAAGGAACACACGATATTATATGATACCCTGGTACCACGTACTGGTAGCAAGATAACGCAAATGAAATACACGAAACTTCGTGCTGTCTTTGGCGGGAAACAAATAGATGTACAGCAGTATGAATTGTGTACATGTTTCAATGGTTCACTGGTTCTTCCCCCCGGCAGGGAATAAAAGGTGGAACTCTCGTTCGTGAGTGCTGACTACAAAGTACACCAGATGGTACAAGGACGGACCATTCGATGGCGATATAGCATACAGTATTGTACTACTCAGAGTATTATACAAAATCAAGCCTTTAAACATGGGTACATCAACAACGACATCAGCATCATCCACAGCAACAAGTACACCAGACAGATAGGTTCAAAAGTCGGTAACGACATATGCTGTACATATACATCTAGCATCTATGAATATTACGCTTGCGCCACACGTTCACCTTTCTTTCTACACACTGTTTAGTAAGAATTCCAAGATTATTTGTCACTGAATAAAACAAATTCAAGAATATTATGATTGGTGACGAACAAACAGGCAAAGAAGCTGACATTTCTGAAATTTGGGGAAAACATGTGAAATTCGCCTGACAAAACTCTCAAAACTATCTCTTCTGTGTCTTGGCTTCGGCGTCTTCACCCAGGCGGCTAACGCGTCAAATCTCGTATCGTTTGCAGAGTGACAGGGCTATGATATACTGCTGATAGTTGTGGATATCGAAACGCAACACATTTTGATGCTATTAAGATGACAATAATGATATAGATAACAAGAACGATAACGACAACGATAACAACCCGAAAAAGTCGATAACTGATGGCGGTAACGACAAGGCACCCGAAAACCGACCCACAAACCTCACACGGCACATTGGCCCATCTTCGATTAATTCTTGGTTTGGACTCCGCCCGCTTGCGGAAAGGGAGTCCGCCCCCCTCGAGGTAAACCCCCATTAGGCAAGGGGGGGGAGTCTCCTATCTTATAGCAAGGAGGGATGTAACTCTCCCCCCCGCTTGCGGAGAGAGGGTCCGTCTCCCTCGAGGCAAAACCTCTTCAGGCAAGGGTGGGAGTCTCCAATATGATAGCAAGGAGGGATGTCCCTCCCGCCTTTGCGGCACCCCCCCCCCCGCAACTCGTTGTGGCAAGATGTCTGTCCACTCGGTCGGGTGTTTGGGCCTGTTCAGACCTTCTAACGGATTTATATTTCGCATATATCTTCTCACAAAGCACACACCGTTCTCGGTTGCTGCTGCGGTTTGTTGCTGCTGTGTCCCTTTTCCTCCCGCGAAGTGTCCAGGCATGGATCGTTCTATCGTATACTAGTATATGTGGTTGTCTCATATCGTATCGACTCGTCGAATATATTGTCGACATACCGCGCTTGTTTCAGTTCAATATCTTCGTTTTAATTCAAACAATATCATATCGAAACGTTCGATACGATATACAACAACACCATACCAGGTATGATACGACGCACACAACGATTTGACGAGCCAACGTTCACCGGACTACAGTAGCGCAGGACGGGTGGTAAAGCGACTACAGTGTGCACGTCGTGAATACTCGCCAAGCGCTGGCAGCGACAGCGGTTGACAAGTGAGTGTGACTGCATTTCGGAGTCGTTGGTTGTGTTTTGGTTGATTGGGGACTTGTTTACATATCGCAAGGAGACTAGACAACGATTGCAACTACCACTCGTGTTTGTCGCTATTAATTAATAGAATACAACTTCTGCTGAAGGTGGGTGAAACGTCACACTACTTTTACTGCTGGAGTTCTGTTACGCACTACATCCAACTGGTTTGTCCCGGAATAAGGGTGTATGCCGTTTTGCAAGAAGAGTATACGCCCTCTCACTAACCGAAGACCTCCGAAAATGCTTTCAATGGCGCGGTTGGCTGGCTTCACCATTGTGAGTTCAGGGAAACTGTAGCAATTATACAGTACTACTGGTGCTGTAGTTGTCTGATAGACCGGCGGAAGCCACCTCAGCCATAGTTCGATCTCGTTCACAGCTGCAACCACCTTGCTCCTTACCACGCAGCTTGATAAATAAACATCGATGGCATGGCAACCTGCACACATGTATTTATCCCTTTACACTACTACTCTTACAATCGGGAAAATGTCTCTGACGTAATGCTTCGTATATCATATATATTATACAAAACCTGCTATACTGATGTATACTACTGAAATTGTCCGTATACATAGCATATGATATGAATGTGTACCTGGTATATATTATAAAAAACAAAATAAACTACAGCAGCTGTGAGAATAATGCGTGGTACATCTGAAGGCAAACCGGGGAGGGCTATTAATAGCCGAGACTTCCTCACATTGGACAGACCACGATCTAGGCCATCGGGATCCTGTACCTGTCGTCATTTTATGTTGTGCCGGATATATATGTGTAGTACAGATTCCACTCAGGAAACGCGAGCTCAATCGTGCAGATAATCCGACTCGGACCGGAAAATTTAACCCGAGACATGCACATAATATAGACGAAGGGTGGATCTGACTATCCTCAAGACGTGTATCTCGAAGAAATGTCTGATATTTCCTATTGATATCTGTGACCACGAGCAGTGCGTAAACCAACACACATGATATAATTTTTCAACCTAGCTCGAGTTGAGCTGGATTGATGTAAAGTATAATACTGGCAACTCTCAGAGCGCACAAAGGTTTTCAGCTCATACAGAGTATTATAATATACAACATTACAATACACTGCATACAATACAGCTGTGAATTCAAATTGATTTGGTCGAAACTCAGATTTTCAAGCTGTGTGCTATACTCCGGTCGCGCGTATTATAGGGTGTGTACGTTCTCATGGATGATATAGGTCGGCGTGTATAATATACCAACATTCGTCGGGTATATGAGGAGTAGTATACCCCCCCTCCTCCCTTACCGATGTTTCGACTATATGCCAATCCCTTTGGGGCTTCAGACGGGAAAATGGACGAAAGAAATTGACGATTCGAGACGAGAATCGGTCACACGAAGCAACCAGGGACGCCGGCTAGAAGGTGTGTTCAAAGCGGCACAGTAGAAGGTATACGACACACGCACGGCCTTCTGATACTCGTACTGCTGCAGTAGGCTCTTCCTGGTCGACTGTCCTGGTCGGTTGATACTATCGCAAATATCTTGTTTTGGGTCGATATAAACGGGCCTTAAAAGGGTTTTAAGAAAATGTACGACTGTATACATCAGCTCGTATACATATATATATATCGTGTTCCACAGCAGTCAGATTTCCCCCCCCTCAAAACGGGTGTTATAGTTTCCGCGCACAGATTGATAAGCATCACCCTGTTGCCCCTATTAAGTGTACAAGCTAGAACTAAGGGGAGCCGCCGACATACATTTTTCATGAGGACATCGAGATACACACCCAGTATTACGCGCGATCGGAGTATCACACACAGCTTGCAGATATGAGTTTCGACCGAACTTTCAATCTCACAGCTGAAGTGTATTTTCAATTTTTGTAATGTTTAGGATACCGAACAATGAAGCTGTCATCGCTCCAGTGGTACGCAGGCGTCAGGTAACAGGTGCAATACGGAGCACAGCAGGTGTAATGAGCAGCCCAGCAGGCGAAACGAGGAGTACTTCGTGAGATGCACACGTCATAAAATATATATCACATAGTACGTCTTATCGCTACAGAGGCCGGGCGAACGCTAAGAATATCCTCGCAACGTTCTTTGATGAATCCCGGTTTTGGTTTCACCTGACAATTAACCGTTACGTAGGTTATCTTTGTTGTTGTTGTTGTTGTTGTTGTTGTCGTTGTTGTCGTTGTTCTCACGTTAGCTCATCGCCAAAATTTAGTCTGTGGTCACACAAAGGTGCTGGAGCGCTAGAAGGATCCGAAAACCAATTAAAAAAGCTATAAAAAACAAAGTTTGGCTGGGATTTGTAACGCTTCCCAATACACACACACGAGACAAAGGAGGCGCAAACACCAAATTAAATCAATCTGCAAACTCAACCATAACTGTACTGAAGCCGGACGAATCCAAAGACTACACCGGTCGCCCCGGTGGTCTAGTGGTTAACCTCGAATACCACTAAGAAGGCTGTGGTCATGAGTTCGAATCTGCTTACTCAGATTTTATTTCTTGAGACACCAACAGCGGAAAGCGCCTTACACCGTGAGTAAGCACAATTGGTCTCAGGTCGACGAGGGAAGAAAAGCTGAATTCTTCTCGCGATAAGAATGAAGACGCGTACCGTAGTGGGGGGGGGGGGGGAGAAGAGCCTGCTTAGTGACCCCGGATCTGAGATACGTCTAGGGAGGGAGAAGGAGAAAGACAAATTGCGAAGATAATAAATGGGATGGAAAAAAAAAAGAAGAAAAAAAGACTGCATGCCCTCGCAAAACTATGTGATGAATGAAGGTTTGTTTGCGTTTCACTAGAAAATAAATCGGTTGGTAGGTTATATTCGTACTGGCATCCCCAGTGGCTTAGTTAGTAATCTCGTTAACATTCTGACGGCTGTGTTGGGGGTTCAAATCTCTCTGGAGTGACAAACTCGCAAATAGCAGTGGAAAGCGATATTTCATTCGTGAGTAAAACAACTCGGCTTTAAAATGTTGACGAGGGAACGGGACGGCTGAACCCCTCTCGCGATGTAATTAAGGATAGAACCGCAGGAGGAAACGTGGAGATAAATGCTTCCCCCTGTGTGACCCTGGCTGGTGCGTCTAAGCGTCTGGCG
This sequence comes from Alaria marginata, assembly GCA_037833945.1. Lineage (NCBI taxonomy): Eukaryota > Phaeophyceae > Laminariales > Alariaceae > Alaria > Alaria marginata. The sequence goes on from JBBMKB010129167.1 coordinate 10,548, forward strand.
CCCCGAATAGATGGGGCGACGAAAACAAACACACATTCGTACAGAGGCCGGACGAATGCAAAGAAAATCCAGGCAAAATTCTGTGATGAACTAAGGTTTGTGTTTCACCGGAAAGTTAATCTTTAAGGAAGATACTGCTCGGGGGTTTCATAACTTTGAAAAAAATCCCAGAGAGAGATGGTCGTAATATTCGCCAAACCGGGAGTGTCGCTACATTCGATATCTATCGCAGATCAAGTGTATTTTTAATTTTTATATTATATCGAAACAAGCATCTCGCGGATCAAAGCGCACCGTAAGAAGATGAGTAAACAATGTCCCGGGCATTTACGGTAATACCGGGGCGTTGTATAGTACCAGGAATATACCATGGTATAAAATGAAAATATGTTTTGCCTCTTTTGTCCCCCCGGGGCGATACGCACAAACAACGAGAAAAAAGGGACACATCTTCCACATGGAGGGCGATACAAAACGACAAGAACATACAATTAACACCTCTCACACCTGCTCACACGCAAACCGCAACAGAAAAGCAGCAGCACGTTTTGGTCATATCCTAACCCAGCACAACCGACAACTCAAACGCTTGGGGAAGCGTGTACTGCCCTGATCATCCGGCGCCCACGAGGGAAGGCACGTCGGCCCCAACTCTTGCAGTCGTTGCTGAGGTGATACAGCACGAACCACTCCCTCAAGTTTACCATCAGAGCTTTGAACTGAAGTGTCTAGTGGAACCGAAGGAGCGTGATCGACTACACCCGCCTAACCCTAACCCTAACCCTAACCCTAATATAGCGAAGATGTTAAGGGTGATCGACTACACCCGCCTCAACTCCAACGACGGCGATGTCTTTAAAGGCCGTGGATGGGCGACCGGCTGGACGTCTTAAACATAATTTGGCTATCGGTCCAAGTCTGACTTTGTCGGTTTTGCTGTTGTTGCGCAAACCATGTACCTACCCACACCGCAGGCATTGCGTTTCCGATACAACGTACGACGTATCGGAACGAACGGGGCGAGGGCTAGGGTCACGATGTGGCAAACGATACATGCGTAGTCTACCTGCCTGGCAGGGCGAACATTCACGTACAACGATGTTGGCTATGCCACGAACATGTGCATCGGGTAGAATAGAGGCCAAACCCCAGCATAAATGATGATCCGACCGTAGTCCCTAACCCTAACCCTAACCCTAACCCCAAGTTACCCCAACCCAAGGTGCGCTAGCATGTGTTTCGGAAGAGACCAGAAGGCTTATGGTGCCCATGAGATCTCCCAGCAAGGTAACGGATAGATGGACATATAATTTGAGCGCTGTACTCCATGGTCGACAGACGGTGACCAAGGAAAGTGGGGGGATGTAGGCTGGAAGGTTGAAATGTTGTAAGTTCGTGAGCAGAAAGCTGCTCAAAATCAACTTAGGGGAGGGGTCGTATCAGACGCGTTCCCTAATACTATGAAACGCCTATTCCTCGGTAACCATTGAACGTGAAACTGCCACGCAGGATTCGTAAAAAATGCACCGCTTTGCTGCTTCGAAACCTGCTCAGTATCCCACACCCCAATACTGGTAGCTTGCAAGCTCGACCCCGGGAAGTTTACCGAAACAAAAAAGTCATAGGGCTAAATACTGTGTAATCGTGGTGTGTTTCACATTGTTGTTGTAACAGGGGGCATTTTCCTCGGAGTTCGTCCGTTTTCGCTAAGTATAGCGCCCCGGGGAGTTCAAGACGATACGCCTTTTGCCACACAATCACGGAGCTTTCCTCATCCACTCCGAGCGCAGACGAAATAAACAATGTCGAAACCCCACAATATGACGTTCTTCTTCGACAGGGGAGGCATTCTAAAAGCATCGAAGAGAAACTGAAAATTGTGTCAATTTTATTCGCCTTGTGATCACAGCGCTCCGGTTCGTTTTCATGCTGGCCTTTTCAGGAGTGTGGCTAGGGTTAGCGTGTTCTCAGTTGGTCGCGAGCCCTGATCCCCTCTCATAAAAGAAATAACTGATACCGTCCAGCAACGGTTATGGCGATTAAAGAGCGCAGCGTGCAAAGTCCATGAAGGCGCTCCTGTCTGTAGATGTTACTATCCCATAACGACCCTTGTTTCAGCTACCCATGCTCTTCCTACCGTTAGCTTTGGATCCTCTTATAATTGGACAATGGGACAACAGACTAGTTGGAAGTACATTGCGGTAGTGTGTGACGATGTTATAGTTCTAATAGGGTTAAGCAAATAAATTTCCAGAGAAATGCGGTCGTTCATCGCACGATTCTACAGGACATGTATCCGAGTGGGATATTGTGCGGTGGATTCACGCGTGTTCTTTCTGACGAACAACAGTACCAGGCACAGGTCAACGTTTAGTGACACCCGCGCCTTTTATTTGGGGTGCTTCAGGTGTGGGCGGGAGATTCAAACTGGACTCAGGGGCTACACCCAAGCAAAGTGCTGGTGTTCGTTGTGGTTTGGGGACAAGAGCAGATCTAGCCGCTCTTGTATCACGAATAATGGTATACGTGGCGTGCTTTCACCAGTGTACCTACTTCTTATCTTCTGGAGGGGGCTCTTTTTACCTTCCGATCCCCGCAGTTAGCACATCAAGTTTCTGAACTGGGATAAGACTTGCCTTTTGGCGAGAGTAGAAACCTACCCCGACACCACTCCTACCCCAGAAGCATCACGTCGCATATCGGTATAATCTTGAGAAACTTCTGGTTCCTTTCTACAGCTACCCACATAATGGACACACTACTCTGTAACATCGGCACACCCTTCAACCTTGCAGATTGAGATAAAACAACTGGCCGCGGAACGGGGTTGCTATCCTCATGTGTATACCGTTGCCTAACGGGGGTACGCGCAGGGGAGTGGGGCGGGTAGCCCACGAAGAATACGGGGCGTGGCGGGGTAAAAGGAAAACCAAATTCCTCACTAGAACCTGTCACCTTCAAAATGTTGCGTTCTGCCCAAGGCGGCGATTGGGGAACCCGGGGGTTGTCCACTTGAGAACGAAAGCGCAGCAACGGTTGCGTGGACTAGATTCGGCAAGGCGACTGTCCACTATCGCCGCAAGTATCGCTCTGCAGCCGTAGGGTGTGTTGACGTCGACAACGAGTAGGTTGGCCAGGTGGACAAGACCGAAACGGCCTTTCCACTCCGTGACGTTGCCGGTACCAATCACATACGTGGAAAATATGTATTCGTCAATGGCCGCAACACGTTTACATTCTGTATCCATCAAAATACTCTTCGCTAGTTCCAGGACATGTTTTCGACCCCAGAATTTTGCAACAATAGCAATCAGGAACGTATGGACACATACGGCTCTGGCGGTTCCGCTTGTTCGTTGGATCACAGACTGTATACGTACGCACTCCTAGTGTTTGCATGTTGTTGTGCATGTATATTAAACGGAATTATGGTATTACCAATCGCTTGGCGATCGTGGGATTTCCCGATACGAGCGGGCCGTTAGAAACGGGAAACCAACTGGAAAACACACACATGTAGTGGTGGGTCAAGTGGGTCCCCGATCGCACGGGCCGTTAGAAACGGGGATGGGGGGGGGGAGACCGCGGTCTCGTCGAGGGAGGCGTTCCACTAGCGGAGCGTGACCAGTACGGGGGTCGACCGCGTTTCTTTTATGTGGGTAGGAAGGCGTAAGCAATCGGGAAAAGGGACGGGGCGGCCCCCCTTCTCCTCCTACCTCCTGCTATTTCGTGTATATGTAGGGGAAGCGTACGCATGCAGGGGGGGTGGGGGTAGTGCAGCCCTTTCCCCCCCCCCACCTTTTTGGCTTCTTCATTTAATGTAAATCCATGAAGAAATTGAATTGAAAACACTTCAGCTGTGAGATCGAAAAAAGGAAACTCGACCTAAACTCATATTTGCAAGCTGCGTGTGATACTTCGAATGCGCGTGTAACGGGGTGTGTACACCTTCGTGGAAGGATACGGGTCAGTGACCCCCCTGTTGATACCAGGGTCAACAGGACCAAGACGTTCTGCCTTGTTCTGCCTTTTCCTGCGCATAGAAACTAAACCACCCACATTGAGGGGGACAAAAGCACACAGCTGTCGAATTCAGGAGGCATTGAACGAAGTAGGGCATTTTGCGTAACTGTTTGTAGTGCGTATAAGTTTAGGGGTCTATTTGACTGTACGAGATTTGTACGCAAGTGGGTTAAATAGGTGGCTACCGTTGTCGTAAGCACAGTCTACGTACCGAGGGTAGATGCGCTATACCCCCTGTGCACCCCCTCTATATGTGGCAGGCCAGCGGAGGTCCAGCCCAGGCCTGATGCTCGGGTTAGGCCTTTCGAGTCATGATGCAACATGCGGTTGGTGTCGATCGCTATGTTTCTAGCAATCTTTTTTCTGCTCTTGGTTGTATGAAAAGCGACACATCACATACCTGTATTGACCGAATGACGACCGACGGGTGAGGTCTGACGTTCTGCTTCAGGCGTCGGGCGGTGCACTTGATGCTGTTTCTGGTATCGTTCCCCTCGGTGTGGGTGTTTTTGGACATAGTCTTCTTACGCTAATTCGTGCTCCGTCGACGACCAACAGAAACAAACGCGGCTGTTCTCTCGTGATGCCATTCCTGCTTTGGAAAAACCTCACTTCTAGCCCCCCCCAACGAATTTCATCGCGCTTGGACATACTGTAGCATCCTTTCGCGATAGGTTGCTGTTTGGTATTTGGATTCCAATTCAACAAGCTCGGTTTGTTGGCGTTTTGGCATTGGTTTCTTGATTGAAGGAAACATGTCATTAAATTGGTCGCTATGCATCGGAAATATTTAATGAGAGGCGGTCGACGTGTTTTAGTACCGCGGCAGACTCTGACATCGACGTGTTTTTTCCCCGTGTGTCGCTTCGAACAGCATGAGACTTCACGTGTTTGCAGGGATGCTGGCAAAACTCTCAATACCAGTATGGTTTATGCCAGAGGCAGCATCAGCCCCGTGTCCAGCTGGAACCATTTCCATGAACGTGACTACAGTCACTGAGCTTCGGAACATGATCAACACCATCAACTGCACTGGCGAAGGAACTTTTGATGCAACCTGGACCGGCAGCCTGCCACTGGTGCAAACAATTGGGTTGTCCAACAATAAAACGTTGACTGTCACCGGATCAAGTCTGGTTTCCGCCAATCTTCCGAGCGCTGTTATTGATGGTGGGAGTACAGCGGGCCTATTTCAGGTGTATAACGAGTCCACACTGATCCTCAAGCATATGGTGCTCGAAGGAGGGAAAGCAGAGAACGGGGCTGCAGTCGACGCTCGATTTAATAGTTCCGTGTATGTGGTCGACTGCTCCTTCACGAACAATAACGCCACCACCGGAGGTGAGACAAAGAGTTTAGTAAAGTAGACCGAACGCCGGGTATCGTGTTGTCGTCTATAATAATTTCGAATATAGACGCCCCCGCAGGGCTTCCCGACTGTAACCGAGGCATGCCACGATAGAAGGGACACTTTGGTTATGTGAGGTTCTTTACTTCGAGAACTCCTAACCCTTACCGTGGCCCAAACAAGAGTTCGGGAAACAATGACAACGCAACTCGACGAAGTATTCCATTTGAAAAACGAATAGTGTTATGTACTACAGTACGTATTTCGCATCCCAACGTGACCGGCACGGTAGCTTCTCAGTTCAAAAAGACCGGGCAACAACAATTGTTTGGTAACATAATGCGACCCTTATCGCAGCACGTGCTGAATGGTAACGGTATCGGTGACGTTGACACGATGACAAAGCAAGGGGCCGTAACGTTTAGCGTACCTGGCGTAAAATAAACCGCTGTGTTGGGTGAGGTAAGTGGTCGTTATGGCCTTAATCGTTCGGTCGACGCTTGATACTCTATCAGTGACACTTAGCGATGGGTTGTGAGCGCCAGTCGGTCGGTGCCATATTTCAGCTCACATGTTCATGCGCTTAATTAATGTCTCTGCTGTTCTTCCTCAACGGTATACCCTCTCAAGAGCTAACCCGCGCCCCCCCCCCCATGTGTTGGCCTCGGAAACGGGAACACGGGATCCGCAACTTTGGTTTCAATGTCTTTCTGCTTTGCCCTATATATATTTGCCTACTGGCAGGTGCGATATATGCCTCTAGTTCGGAGATTCACATCGAGGGTGACATCGTATTTTCGGACAACACAGCCCAAGACGACGGAGGTGAGGCATTATGGTGCCTACCTTTTACAGTAGCGGTCCCTTTGTATTGCCGGTTGAGTGTAAGTGTAGCCGGTAGCCGCTGTAGCGCCCATGAAATCGATTGGCCCAGATGGGAGCAGCTTATATTGGCAGCAGGCAGGGTAGTGCCGCTTGCCGCTGTAGTACCGGAATCTCCGGCTGGCACGTACGGGTATACTATAGAGGGGCCAATACTGTAATGTGCTATATCCCACCTCCGCCAAGGGGCCTGAGTCAAGGTACTCCACCGGGAAAAAAACTATAACAGGTGCAACTGTGCCGCTCGGAGTCAAACGCAGGTACATCCTAAAACCAAGCACACAACACACGCCGTGAGACTCATGCGAATGGCCACAGACCACCTGCTTACAGAATCTGCGCAATCTTGGCATTTTAGTTTGACGAGCGCTACTTCACGTTCCGTTGGTTTCTAACTCGTAGGCAACGGTTGCGTATGCTCTTAATAATACAGCAAATAAGGTTTGGGCGCTGACATGCATCGCTTATGAACGTTAGAAACCCAAACATTACTGCCCTACAGAAGGATTTGTTGAGGTTGAATGTCACCACATACATACATCAGATGTTTTCCACCTGATAATCAAAAATAACAATGTGCTCCGTTGGTGCATAGACAGAACAATGTTTCCAGTCGTATAACTTCGACCTAATGGGAAGAAATGTGGATCTTCCAAACCCAATGTGGAATATGTATGGTATAATATTGGCAATCAAGCAGTACGTACGCCAGATATGATGCCAGTAATGTTGTACGAGGTGAATACGTTGACGTGTAGTGAACCATTGTATATCGTATAATACAGAACCTGGTGAAGATGCGTTGGAATTCGCGAGCCACCCAGAGGACCACCAAATCGTATGGACACAGGACCGATATTACGTGACAACGAAATTCAGAAGGGAGAAGTTTCCAAGGAAGAGGACCGCCAGGCTTGTATTACGTCCTATGTACGTAAACATGTATGCATAGGGGGACCTCATATAAGGTTGTCTAACTATGGCGGTATTCTGGTCTATGGCGGTCGAAATCGCTAATTAATAATGCGACTGGGGAACTGCACTCATAACCTGGAATTAATAGGGTGGCTTCCCCAAATAAGGCGGTCGCTCTACTCTGGCACATTACTACATCATCCCCGCCTTACTAGGACCCCTACTGTAATGATGATCTGCGAAAATTTGTTTTGTCGACATTCTATGATATCATACGCTGTGGCATACGTGTGGCATACGTCGTGGACCATGGGTTTCCGGGTGTGCATGCATGCGCACCTATCTCATAGCCCGTACGAATGGAGGGCTCAAAACCCAACTTATGCACTGCTACATAATTATTTACTGCTGCTGGGTATAGACGCGTCGGTGATGAAATGATTCGATTAGCTGCTGCTACTGGTATGTACCCCTGCTGTGCCGGCGCTGCTTTCTGTGCGTCGTTTGCTACTACTGCTGCGTGTGCCGCATGGCGGTATGATCATCGATCTGTGTCATCGAGCATCCCAACCGAACATTGTGATTTCCGTAAGTTTGGCAGTACGGATGATTGATGACATAATTCAACCTGTATGGAGCAGCAGTGGACGGTGCCGAAAATATTACTTGCTGCTGCTGGCTGTGCCCATTGCCTATTGTTGCGGCTCAGCTACCACGCACTGCTGTTGCTGGTGATGGGGGCAGGAGGAACAACATCACACGACCCGCATAGCAGAGGCAGCGAGCAGCTACTACGTATATTCCAGCGATTGTTCACGAAATTTAGACGGCGACCATAATTTCCAGAATGTTCTAGAAAATCAATATAAACGAATGAATAAATAAGTTCCACGCGGACAGTAAATAAATCCCTGCCATTCGATATACTAGGGTAGAGGTGTTGGTCACAGACGGCCAGACAGGAAGAATATACAAGATTTCTGCGGCTGACGCCGCAACGCTAAATGAACGCGAGTTCAAGATCATCTACACTGGAAGGGATGTCCTGTTTTGGGATTACAATAATGTCACGACAACACACAATGGTACGATGTACCAGGTAGACATTCATCATACAGAAGACATCAGCGATGCGGATATAACAAAACGGTATGATACCATTTAGACGTAAAAAGGATAGATGACGCAGTGTGCTTCCGTTTAAAGCGGGCATGGCGTGTTACACAGGATTTGTATACATGGGGAATACTTTTAGTATATACCGATCGTCCCCGTTTATCCACACGAAAATCATTAACGACGCGTTCGTCGACAAAAAATGCGCACGTGAGTGCAACCCCACAGTTCCTCACACAACGCCACGCTACGCCACGCACGTATCAGAGGCAATATAGCGGGGTGGTCCCTACAGTATGGGTGCCAGAGCGATACGACCGCCTTATTGAGGGAAGCGGCTCGGCAATTGACGACACTTGCTGCGATAGGTGATTCATTCGCTGATTGAGTTGAAGGAGTGTTGCATGTACAGTATTCTACGTATACACTTGTTTCTTTCGGCCTACAAAGTAGTAGTAGTGTCCACATGCATTGTCGAATTCCACGACTGGTTGACTATTGATTTAATTATTGTTCCATGTACAGCAGTGTGCGCTTATAGTCATGTGTTTCAATTTGATGTGCCAACGAAATATGACCGCACTTGTTGGGGGAAACCGCGGTACTTTTTCCAGGCTATACGTGCAATTCCCCAGTCGGGCCTAGCAAGTCGGACCGTGTTATATCGGGGTATCGCCGTACCTAGACCATCTTATTGAGGGGCCCCTACTGTTCCCCGGATATATCATTGTACGCGGGCCATTATTTCCACCCATTCTACAAATGAGCGCAATATTTAATAATTGTTGCAGATACAGCAGTGTGCACACATAGTCGTTTGTTTCTATTTAGATATAGGTCATTAATCCGCGTATTGAG
>JBBMKB010129278.1:0-19666 GCA_037833945.1 Alaria marginata
CGTACTCCTTCGTTGCTTGCAGTCATTTGACCATTGGCCACGCATCCCTTTCGAGACGCAGCACCGTTCTTACTCCTATTAGAGACACCAACACCTGGGCGCTCAGTACGTTTCTTCCATATATGACATTAACACTTTTCGCATATCTCATCTCCTTCCTGTGGGGGGTCTATGAAACCAAGTGGAAAAATAATAAAAAAAAACTGAAGAATTCCGACCTTTTTAGGAGAGTCAATAAAAGTGGAGGAATCTATGGTGTTTGATTCCGGAACGAGGGGAACACTCAACCAATCAACAGTATTTGTACGAAGCTCACAGTGCTTTATTGCTGTCCACCGAGGGCGAGCAGGAACCCCCCAAAAACATAACCCCCCCCCCTCCCCTCTAAGAGTCGAACATATAACAACTTGAACTGTTTTCGCCTATTTTTCGCGATCATCATGCTCGTTGTGCGATCTAATAATCGGCTAAAACCTACAAGCCAATTTTTTTTTTCTTCCTTCTCAATACTCGCTTACATCGGTTCTGCGATTCCTCCCCCCCAAGAAGAGAGATGCCGCACCGAACACACTTTGAACGTTCACATTCTGCGCACTCAAAACGCTTCCTACGCTACCAACCTGGCCCATCAGTCCTGCCAATGCCTGCCTACCGACTTCGATGCCGCGCGCCTGCGCAGAAGAACCCGCCCCGCCTACGCTTGCTGATTCAGCAGCCTGATCGCCAGGCGCGATTCGAACTCGCGATATCCCGTTTGAGTGTTGCAGTCGCGCCGAGTCTAGGGGAAGCGGGAGAATCTCAAATCTACGCGCTTTCGGGACCAGGGAAACAAAGCTAGACGACGAACCCAGCGAACCGTCAGGCGACATTGAAATGCTCGACATTGGGGTACCGTGTGCCACAGATTGCTCGAAAATCAAAGAGAGAGACGTGTGGCACGCCGCCCAACACGCTGATGCTGCCGTTTGGAGGTGAGGCATATAAATCTGCAAGTTGATGGGGTCCACCAGGTCGCACAGAGTTGCGACAACTGAGTCCATCGAGGACGCCGCCTCCTGAGCATCCAAAATCCACCGCTGCAAAAAGAGCGCATCAAGAAGCAGTTGCAACTGCGCGGCCTCACACGCGCGAGCTGCTGCCGACTGCGGACCGTTGCATAGTCCAATGAGCGCCTGCTTCAGATCGGCTGAAGCTCGAATCGCAGCCAAAGACCTCGCATAGCGCGCCGCACCGTGTCCTGTGCCAACCGCCGATCCTTCCCTTTTCCGCCCGCTGTCTCCTCCAATCTGTGCATCCTGCAGTCCATTCTCGCTGCGAGTCGCAGCCGAAGCGGGTTCGACGAGGTCGGCCGTGCTCAGGATCCGGCTAAGCTCAGCTGCTACGCCTTCGATATAGCACATGATAGCTGGGGATATCATTATAGGGAAATGCACGGTCTCTTGAGTTCCGTCCCCATCGTCGTCATCAAGGTCGATCGTCTTGTCTTCCCATATACCGTGGACCTGCCGCCACATGCCATCTGTCATGCCGGGATTGCAACACAGAGTAGCTACGGCGTCACAACCCTCAGTGAGGAGTGCAGCGGTTTGCTCCAATGCCCACTCAGCCCACACTGTAAGCGACTCTGCGAGCAAGTCATCAAGGCAGCTGGTCAAATGCTGCCGCGGCCTTTGTTCCTCGAGGAGACGCGTAGCGAACAAGAAGAACTCGTTCAGGGTGAACGACGGGTACGTGCTGGGGTCAAGAGCAAGTGCAGCTGACGCCCCGAAGGATACCGCTTGAAGTGCCTCAGCGGCCTCCTCGGTATCAACAACACCGTCACCGTTCGTATCAGCGATCACGAACGCTGCCTCAAGCTGCTGCTCCTCAACGCGCCCACGCAACTTCTGTGAAAATCCCCCAGGGGCTGTCAAGGCAGAATGCAAAGGTCGTCCGCCCTGGCCGTTCAACATCCACGCCACACGACCTATCACAAGACCTGCATCGGCAAAGCTTCCGACAGCGTCCTCAAGCTCCTGGACTTCGCCTTCGCAGGGAAGATGCCGCCGTTCCTGTTGCGCCGCGGACTTGATGCAACCGTGGATTTCCTGAAGAGCTACGCGTAGGTGATTAGCCAGACCAGCTGCCATCTCGACGCAGAGAAGATAAAATGAAGTCTTGAGCGCATCTGCCGCGATTTGGTCGCCGCGCTCCGTTAAGCACCAAGCATCCTCAGAAAGACTACAAAGCTCGGACGCGAGCAGAGACACTACCGTGTCCGCTGCGGCAAGGATGTCGTGAGCCATGAGAGCTTTGGGTCGCTGCGGCTGGCGGCCGACGAAGCCACTGCTTCCTTTCCGCGCCGCCAATCCAGCCTCGTTACCTGTGATAGCAAGGAGAATGCAGTCAAGGCGGCACTCGACGTCTTCCCGGATGCAAACTAGCGAATCTCGGAGCATCACCTCCGCTAGGTCTGCGAAGATGCTGCTGAAGAGAAGAGACCATAAATCCAGCTTCGGGGAGGACATTCCCATCGCACCCATGTGTGTACCGATGGCCAAAACAGGGGCATCTACGGCAAAACCTGCCGCTTTAGTCCATGACACCTCGTCAGCTGCTCTGTTGCGAGTATCAGCGCGTGTTCCAGGTGCTGACATCGCCCACGAGCCCTCTACGTGAGTGACCTTCCACAGAGCCCCGCGGATGCGCGCCAGCGTGTTAGTGTCCCCAACAGATCTAAGGAGTACTTCGCTGAACCCACGGATCTTTGGGGCCAAAACAGACAGCCACTTCGTGCACAGGTTTTTCGTATCGCGAGCCGATAGGCTGATGCCTCCTTGCTTGCTGCACCAAGGGTAGGCGAGGTCCAAGAGCATGCAGCTTCCGTTCGGTCCCGGCGCGAAGATGGCATACACATCCATGATAGTTCTTTGCACCAAAGCCACGGCTGCGTGGAGGACTTCCTCCGTACCAGATGGAGGTTTTCCTTTCGAAGCACGAGTCAGCACTGCCATCACAGCGCCACCTCTTCGTCGAAGCAGAAGCTCCAGTACACACCTATGCAAATAAGGAGAAATACGACGAGACCAGGGTATCACATTTCGTGGCACGGCACGCTAACTTGAACAACGCTCAGCAATAGCAAAAGCAGCAAACGGACGCCATCACTGCCCCGTGCATGCTCACCTCAGGGGGTCTACCTCCTTCGAAGCTTGAAGCTGAAGCAACGCCGCAAGCGCTCCCGCAATCTCCTCTGTATCGCAGGAGCGATTTAAAAGCCGAGTTCCAGCCAAGGCGATGCGACGAGGAAACTGCTCCACGTACGTCACATGGCTGCGCAGGAAGGCGGCTAAACTGTTGTCGACGTCGGCGGAGAGTGAAGCTGACACCTCATCCCAGCTACTGCGGCATCGAAAAACAAGTTTCGCTGCCTCGAGGACCCTGTTGGAGTCCAAAGCGGCCCACATTGCCGCCGGCGCGTGGAGCAACAGCTGTATTACCTGTGTGTGGGAACGAAAGGTGTGGGTGTACGATCAGGGTCAAAGGCGCACAAAGATACTGAAGATCTGACTACAGCGAGACACCGCGGTTGCGCCGGTCGTCAAGTAGAGTCACACAGACTGAACCATTTTTCCCGCCGCAATATTCGCATACCGTCCAGATTATCTTCTTAAGGAGCCACTCCGAATTTCTTCTTTTCTTGTGATTTTGTTGATATTCGAGAAGAAAAACTGTACATTCGTTTTTTTCAGCAGACGCTATACTATTTCTAGAACAAGCTTCCCCTTCGGGATGTGGTTGGCTTGAAATCTAGGGGGTGTCGCAAGTATCACATTGAAAAAATCTCTTGAAAACTAAAGAAAAGGCAATTAGCCCCCGAGCAAGTAACCGAGCAAGTAACACCGACCAGCCCGAACGAGTTTATAGCTGAGTCTATATTCTACCAGGTAGCAAGCAGGAAACACGCCTTACGGAAAATATGTTACCTCCTCAACCACAGCTTCGTTCCAACGCATATGATATGTGACGAAAGCTTGCATTCACGGCAATATTTTTGGTACTACTGTCAAATCACTCCGCCGCATTCTTCAACCCGAAAAACGCCCCAGAGACTGGCTATAAATCACGCTTGCGTCTATTGGTCAACGTGAAAAACGTACGAGTTCTCGCGCCACCGATGCTGTTTAACATTGAAGTTCGGCGACCATACCCACCACTGGTATACCGCCCGATGCTAGCCTCTAACGGAGCCTCGCGTTCCTTACAGCACGCGCGCCGCCATGTAGCTGCACGGGTTAGGGGCAGCAGAATGACCACAATACAGGCATATATTTACGGGTGGCAAACATACAAAGGCGGCGTTTTAGTGGTATGCTGGTAGTTCAAATAAAATTGAGCTGGACGTAAGCTTTCTTTAAAGATCGACTGCGGAGATTAACTAGGTTTGGTTCAGGAGGTGTGCCGCTTTCCCTAGAGCATACCAGGTACTTCATAGGCCTGTAGCATACTGGAAATTGTATAGCTGCTGCAGAAAAGAAAAAAATGACAACAAAAATGAGGAAAAAAAACGATAAAAAAATATGGAGTTACAGTATGGCCAGTGCGGCCCCTAACAGAATTGTCAACCAACTGGTAGCAGGCGATTCCAGCCAGATATAACCTTGCCTTAGAGAGATCCCCAGTGGATGCTCGGCCTGCAGCAGTATCCTGACTGCGCTCTTGACTGGTCGACGACGTTGATGAAGAAGGGACCTGAGCGACATAGAAACGGAGGAGACAGTGGTTTCGGAACGCTTTCGCGCAACTTTGGAGGAGGATTCGAAGGGCATCGCAGTTTGGTCATTTAGCAGGATTAGCATCAGCATATCCCCCCATCGTTTTTCAGGTCATTTTCTTCTAGGCATGGCACGTTATTCGTGATGCGCGCGTTAGCAACTGGTCATTTAGGTATCGAGACCAGAAATGTCCATTTCTGCTCACTACCGACCGCCGATTTAAGCCTTCACACACCATACGCGTAAAAGCGACAACATCAGCAGTAGCGCTCGATTTCGCGGCCGTGGGCATATATTCTTGCCTCATAGGAAGAGCTACTCTTGTCTATTGTTTCAGGTCGCTGTCGCCGGCTTTGTGGGCTCTCTTGTCATCTTACACAAGGTCAAACACCGAACTCTATCCAAACATGTTATTCTGTCCTTTTCGACACCTACCCACCGCGACGTCCTTTTGACACGGAGCCCACGAGAAAGATCGGTGTCAGGGAATCAGGTATTCATTCGTTCGGACAAACGCCTTCGAAAGGTATGCATTACCAGGTATGTATTATCACACTTACGTACGATATGTAAATAGTCATAATAGTCTGCAACTGAAATATATGCAATGCACTTTGTCGGACGGCAAATGGAACTATGAACATACATACAGGTATGTCCCCGCCTTAGGCCCTCTCCCTCGGCATATTCTCCCATCTCTCAGCCATCCTTAGTGCGCAATTCCAACTAACGAATTGATGTTTCCGGAGCGTTCCTGAACCTCTTTGCTTTCTTCGTTCTTTATGCTTTTTTCGTTATTTATTCCTTGTTTTTCGGGGAACGTCCCTAAACCTCTTTGTTTTTTTTTCGTTCTCTCTGCTTTCTTCATTGATTGCTCGTTTCCTCCTTGTGACCGGGACTACATTTGTTTGCGTCCTTTTCAATTATTTGCTTCTTAGCTTTCTTCATTGACTGCTCGTTTTCTCCGTTTCTCCTTTTTCCGTCTTCAATACTAGTGTTTTTCGTGGCGTTGTGTGGCTTGCCTTTACCTCGCTACACCCCCCTGCTGGCGAGTCTACGAAAAAAAATTGCGTACGTATTATCTTCCTTGCTTCGTTTTCTATTTCCCTCGTTTTTTTTTTTTTCTTTCTCTTCCTTATTTGTTTTTCTCCTAGGATTTGTACATTATTTTTTTATCTTTGGTGGCGTGCGATGTAGTCGGTTTCAGCTGCGAAACTTGAAACGTCTGTACCGGTATAGGCCTGATACGTGGTACGCTGACTTCCGATTTCACTTTTATATATATTTGGCGGATGTACGACTTGCTTCGGCTAAGATATTTCCGTGTACCACTTTTGGTTTGTTTTATTTTTTTCCCTGGGGTATTAATTCACTCCAGAGTGATTGGAGCCTGTCCTGTCACCACGGACGACTTTATTATTTATGCGAGTTAATGTAAGAACAACAACAACTACCAGGTACGTTTTTTGTTTTTTGTACCACAAGCAGTGGCGAACACTCGAGCACACACTCGAGGACACGAGCACACACGACCAGCACACGAGGCACGAGGCAATCCCAACACAGACACAGCAGCAGCACACACAGCACACCGCCCACATCGTTACGCCCAATCCTACTGCAGCAAGCCGCTGGATGTGGCACGAACACGCCGCGCCGCCTCAACTGCTGTAGATATCGACCTTGGTTTTTCTACATATTTGTTTCCGTCTTTTTTTTACTTCGTACGTATGATACGTATGATTCCACAAGGGCTCCGCTCCGCAGGCGGCTGACGTACCGGTATGTACGTGTGTACCTGTGACCTCAATGCTTTTGTTTTCCGTTTTTTTTGTACTTCGCACGAACGATACGTATGATAATACAAGGGCTCCGCTCCGCGCGCGGCTGCGGTACCGGTATGTACGTGTGTACCCGTGACCCACACTACTCGTCTTTGCTTTCTTCACTGATTGTCCTATTCTTCATGTTTTTTGTGTTTATTTTGAAAAGAGTGTTTTTTTGCGTTTTTGTTTTTTCGCAAGTTACACCCGTGCTGCCGATCAGAACGTGACATCGCCAGCAAGCACACAGCACAGCACAGGGCAATAACTCTTGTCAAGTCGCTAGTTGCACCAAATTATGGGCCCCTTCTTTCTGCCCCCTTCACATTTTGTTGTACTCTTCCTTCCGCGAGCGTAGCGGGCGGTGTCAGCCGCCCGCGGAGCGAAGCCCTTGTATACTCGAACAAAAATACAGGTATGAGTAGAGGGAGAGGAGAGGTTGGGTTTGGGTATTTGGTTCGGTAGAGGGGGGAGGGGAGGAGAGAAGAGGCTTAGATATTTGGACGTACAAGCATCATAGGAGGAGAGGCGAGGGTTGATTCAGGCATTTGACATAACCACAAGTACATACTATATGATATGAGAAGGGGGAGAGGAGAGGTTGGATTTGGGTACGATAGAGCATATACGAGGAGGGAGGGGAGAGTCAAGGTTTGGTCAAGGCATAGACTCAAGGTCGGACACGTTTGATATCATCGCGGGAGACGAGTGTTGGTTCAGGTACCGGTCGACAAAAGAGCATGCATCGTAGCAGAGCTCTGTCTGCTGTGTGTGGGAAAGCGCACGTGAGCTCGTAGGGCAAAGTAAGCAGCTCACGTAAAAAACTGCCGGAACCCTAATGAGGAGCCTTTTCGCACCTGTTCCAGCACGTTGGTACATGCTCCAGGGAAGTCCCGGAGAAGGCACAGGACCTCCGTCCCCGTCTCCTTCATCGACACGATGCTGTCCGCAGACTCGATCAGCTCGTGATATCGGGAGCCCACCATCAGCTGGTCGAACAAGCGGGGTCAACGGGGACTATTAGCGCACATATAGCGGGTCCAAGACACGCAACGACCAGCATACAGGAGACTTGACTGGAGGCAAACCTGACAAAGTGTACACTAGATAGAGACTGCAATCTGCCATCAGCCATCACACGATCACTGCAGCAGTACGTACCTGCAGCTCTGCCTGCTTCCCTGACACTTGGGAAGACAAGGTGTCGAGAAGAGTCCATGCTTTATCTACAGACAAATGCTCCAGCGCGCGCTCAGGGGGGACCATATCATTATCTCCCCCACCAGAAGGTTCGCGCATCTTTGACCCCCCTGTTTGCGACCGTGTTGTTGGTCCTGTGTTCTACCTACTGATGACGGATAGAACTGAACATATCGTATTTGGGGTTGTTGGTTGTTCCGTCTGACTTGATTGGGTTTCGACTTTGGGATAAAGCGTTATAGTTCGGGCGCCGGGGAGTGTAAGACACGACAGCGAAACGGTTTTGGGTTCACTTTCACACTTACCGTATCTCGCGGTAACCTTCAACCTTAGCTACCCTAACAGCCACTTTACTCTGCACATAGACTGCTTTGCGTGTATGGGATAGCCCAGCAGCAAGTCGAAAATATGGCGTCCTGCCTCTCTCACAGATTTATCTTCGGGGTGCAGGGCAGCCGCTCAAACGCTATCGCATTTTCCGACCAGAATACGATCGTCTACGTAGCAGGACACAACATCGTAATCTACAATATACTTGACGGGAGGCAGCGCTTCATCCATGGCTCCGAGTCGTCAGAGTCCATCACCGCCATGGCACTTTGCCCTTCGGCCCGCTTCGTCGCGCTTGCTGAGAATGGCGATAAACCTACGGTAGGCGACGAGGATACTGTCGATGCCATCAATTTGTGTGTGTAGGGTATGGTATGCAATACGGTTTGTATCCCTCCTCGGACAATAGCCTTGTAACAGTCTATTAATAGTGTATGCGCGTATGGTGAGTATCTTGGTATGCCATGTAGCACGCGGTATAACACATTAACTCTCGTCTATAGTATTATATCTCGTCTACTGCTGTGTCTACCTGTTGCACAGGTTTCTGTGTACGACCTTCGGACGCTCCGAATACGGAAGACACTGCAAGTCGACGGAGACAAAAGTCAATGTGTAAGCATGGCTTTCAGTCACGACAGCAATCTACTACTTACCCAAGGTGGGGCACCGGAGTGGACCCTCATGCTGTGGAACTGGGCGAAGGCCCGCCAACTCGCGAAGATTCGCACATCTGAGACTCTCCCTGTCTACCAGGTACTTCCCTGATTTCCGTGTCGAGCGGGCCTGGTTTCCGTGTCGAGCGTGCAAGGTCTGGAGCCAGAGCAACAGCATAGTAATCTTGCCGTATGCGTACCTCGTATCACCGTGTGTCATGCCATCATGTTGTCTTGTCTTGTTGGCTGATTCGTTTGAACACCCCGCTACTCTTTGGATGCACACACCAAGCAGGTAAGCTTCAGCCCTGTGGACACCTCGCTGGCTTGTGTTTCTGGAAACTCAACTTTCCACTTTTATCGCGTGGCCGAAGGGGACTTGCGACCAATGACAGCCCCACGAGTAAAGGAGCACAACTTTTTGTCCCACTCTTGGCTAAAGCAGCCCGAAGATCACCTCATCCTGGGCACAGAAACCGGTCAGCTCGTGCTGTTCAATTCGGGAGACTTCGTGTGTTACTTGGTCTGTGCGCCTGGTGGCAACACGAAGATCACAGTGCTGCTCTCATTTTCACAGGTGCGATTCAAGAATTCGTGCAGCCAAGTTTAAGAAGTATACAGTAGTGTACGTCTCGTAGAGTCTTTCCGTACGAATAGTACGGAGGCATTGATAATACATATGTGGTGCGGGTATGGAACTCCTGCGCAACAGGCCGACGTGTTTGCTGGCGTAGTCTTCTTGTTTCTTCTCGTGGCTTTTCGCCTGCCTTCGACATGATGGACATAGCACGCTGTTATTCGTTTGCCTTGGTCTCGATCGCTGTCGCTTTGAAGGGCTTCATCGCGGGATGTTCCGACGGGGGGCTGCGCTTGTACATGATGGATCCCGCGGAGACCTTGAATCCCTCCAAAATGTTCGAGTGCAAGCAAACATGGCGCGTGGATACCATGGCTGATGTGGTGAGTTCGGTGCGGGAACTTGCTCAGTCTCTAGCATACACCATGTAGTATCTTCCCGTGCTAGGTGAAAGCTTAACCACCAGACTCTGAAACGGTTGTTCCTTCTGTAGATTCGAACTCCGCTTCGTAGTGTCGCCACTTTATCTTAGACTCGACACTCTTATGTTGAGACCGCGAGCCACCTTAATAAGGTACCACGGCTAAAATGCTATGCGTGAATAAGCACTGTTCCACGCAAGTTGAGCAGCATTCGAACTTCAGAACCCAACGCGCGATATGAACTAAGCGAGATGTATGGTTGACCCGCTGCAGATCTGTATGGTGTACACTATCCTAAAGCCCTTTCGTAATAACTTACAAAGGTTGACTTTTAGCAAGTTATCCAACACCGAAAACGCCAAAAATATTTCCCACTGACGGTGTCCTCTCTTCTAGGTGAGTCTTAGCTTGTGCCCGAATGAGGACAGAGTGTGTGCGATCACTTCTGACAACCAGCTGTTTGAGGTGAAGATTAACAGTCAACGCAAAGACAATGGTTTGAAGCCGGTCATATCGATGTTTCATGGGCCGGGCCTGAACTCCGGGGGCATCACGGGTATGGACACGTGTGTTCGCAAGCCACTCGTGGCCACCTGTGGAATGGACCGCACAATACGAGTGTGGAACATCGTTGAGCAGCGACTGGACCTGTGGAAGGCGTTTCAGGAGGAGCCGTTTAGCCTTGCGATGCACCCGTCAGGGCTGCACCTAGTCGTGGGCTTTGCGGATAAGCTGCGGTTGATGAACCTCTTGATGGATGACGTCAGGACTTGCCACGAAATTGCCATCAAGCAGTGCCGAGAAGTCAAGTTCAGCAATGGAGGAAACATGTTCGCCGCAGTGAATGGGAATGTCATTACAATTTTTGACTTCAACACGTACAACAAGATTGCGGATCTTCGTGGACACAACAGCAAGGTGATGATCATATTGGTTTTCGTTTAGATGGGGGGGCGTTTTGTATTTCAAAGACCTGTTTGGCGAGGGCATGCTATTTTGTCTTGGCGACGAAGCGTGGTCGAGATGTTTGTTTACCTCTATTTCATTGGTGATTTTGGGTGTCGAATTTGCTATCGCCTTGACGCTTCTGCAGGTTCGACACCTACACTGGGGGGGGCAAGATCAGACCTTGGTGAGTTGTGGTCAGGACGGAGCGGTCTACCAGTGGGATGTCGACGAAGCCAAGCGACTGGGCGAATTTGTTCAGAAAGGAACAGCGTACAGCTGCGCTCTCAGGTAAGGCCGGTGGGTGTTGAGTGTTTCAGTTGTATTGGAAATTGAGCGTATTGAATGTGACGATCATTCTGTGCGTACTGCGTACTCATGTGCGGCAGTACCCCCCTCCCCTCCTTTGTGGTTCAAGAAAAAGTGCAAACAAAGCAGAGATATGTGGCAAGTCATTGTATGCACTGCCTGGTATGACCAACTTTGTATAAATAATGGGTCGGGCTGAATCCGGGATTATCCTTGGTGCGGTAATGTAGTGTAGATACTTCTGCGCGAAACAATTGCGCTAGGTTATGTCGGACGGACATATGCGCGAATAGCGACCTGAAATCCTCACCGGGCGAGCTTCTTCAACTGTGGGGCGCGTACCGATGCACCAGATATTCCGTACGCCGTTGTGTTAGCCCATTTATGTCGTCGTATGTTGTTTGCCTCTACCAATGATGCCTATTTGCTGCTGCTTTGATCTCACGTGCTACAATACATAGTGGTTTTGGCTGCAACGGCGTTTAAGAGGTGTAGTGCAGCCCCTTGCGCTTCTCTTCGGTGGCGCAACGAGAGAAATAGACGGGAGCACCATCGAGCCCTATTGTCTTAACCGCGCCTGGCATCATACTCCGGAAGAGCACGATCACTCTGGCCACGTTGCATACCGTACCGACCATTCAGACCCCATCAACCCATACCCCGCGCCCATGCGCAGCACGAAAGACTCGGTGTTTACGGTGGGCAACGACCGGATGCTAAAAGAGCTGGAGATACCTGATTTCCAAGTGATGAAGGAACTTAACGCTGGAGTTACGCTCGGGCAGATAACGCTATCGAACTCCGAGCATATGATGTTTGCCGGAACTTCTGAGAGCGGCAAGCCGGGTTGTGTGCGAGCTTACAACTTTCCGCTCACTGGAGACTACCTTGAGGTACGTACACCGGGGAGGCGGACCGTCTCCGGCTCTTCTTGGTTAGCGAAACACGATATGTATTACTGCCCAATAGTATCTACCGTAGCTGGAGCTGACACAGCCTCGTGAAGTGCCTCGAAGAAATATTACGATTTTCGTCCCTCTTTTGCTTCATCGAACACATATGCGTTCTCTAACAACGCGCATTCGTGTGCACCTGTATTTTCCTTTGCCGTGCTGCTGCTGCTGTAGTACGCTTGCGTCGGCACGCCTATTACCCGCATGTGCATTACGCATGACGATCAATTCTTGTTGGCGGCGGATGAGGAGAGCTGCCTGTTTGTGTTTGACGTGCGAGACCGCCAAGATCGAGGACAGCCAGGCTCAAAGCTGGGAGTTGGCGAGCTCCAATCCCTTGCGGCGTCAGAGGTGATGCCTCAATGCCTGTCCTTTCGACGTCATAATAGTTACGAGGGCCTCTCGGTGCGTGAGCCACTGTGTTCGGTCCCTTTTGTTCATGAACTGCAGCCAAGCGATGACGATTTGCGCGGTGCCCACATGCGTCCTGAAACTATCAGATACCAGGGCTAGTAGCTGAAGAGCAGTGTATAGTATGTATACTTCGTGCTGGTACAGTATATAGTGTAGTATAGTACAGGTCAAATTGGTAGCCCTTAACCATAGACTCAGTCTATACTTGGTTCTAAAGGTGGTATGGAGTAGTCAATTCGGCAAGTTATTGCGCCGCTTTCGCCGCCTTGGCAGCTACACTCCAATGACTTCACCACCTCCCCTGCCCCGCGTGGTGTCGATCAAGCAGGAGATTCTCGTGACTAGAAGTAACCTCGAGGACAAAAACACCCTCATGATAGAACTCAAGAACAAGGTGGACGAGCTGGCCCTCCACAACGAGTACCAGCTCCGACTGAAGGATATGAACTACTCCGAGAAGATTAAGGTGAGGTCCCTTCATACTCAAACGGTCCCCGCGCGCACATGTCATTCTTGAGCTCAAATACAGCAGCACACCCACATTGCGGTATCTGCCAAATCGCGTTTTGCAGGAGATCACAGAGAAATTCACGCAAGATCTGGAGCAAAGCAAGAACAAGTTTGACCTGCTGAGGTGCGTCGCTTGCCACTTCGGCTCACTGATAATCAGAATAGTCAGCTCTGGCTATGGGTCAGTGGTTTTGGTGCCCATTTGAGGGAAGCACAATCCGGGGTTTGAATCACCCCAAGAGCCCTTCTCGCCCTTTTTGAGGAAAAGTGCATATCTGAAACTCACGGTATGACTTATTATTATTAATAGTACTGAATGACACGTCGACCCGTCCGCGTGGTGAAAAGGCACATCATTCCGCACGCGCAAACCGATGCGCCCGTAGAAAGGCAGCGCTGATTAAAGGGGTTTCAACCCTCGGGTTAGACCTAGGGTCCAGTGCTTAACAGCCAGACAGACCAGACGGACCCCGGATTGTGCATTTGCGTTTGTGAAATGTGCACCAGCTGAGTATGGGTCAGTGGTTATGGTGCACATTTAACACAATGTCAATCCACTCACTGCACGTCAAAACGAGTGTCAGGTTGCCAGGGAATGAAAACCATCCTGACCGAAGGAAGGATACATGTCGCTGAAGTTAACATTAACGCATTGGAATATTTGCCCGACCATTTCAGGGAGGAAAAAAGCGATCTCGAGATGGAGTACGAAGCACGACTTCGAGAGATGGATGAGAAACACCAGCATGAGCTCCAAGAGCTTGAAAACGCATACCAGCAAACCATTATGGGCGAAGTTGAGCGATATCAGGTGATCTATACTCCGGAGAAACCCGAATGGGTGGCACAATCGCCTCAACTTCAAAGATGACTTGTTTTCCTGTACCCTACAAATTGGACCTTGCAGCAGCCCCGACAGTATCGTAACGGGCACATATTTACCTTGTACAGGCGCTGATTCAAGAGCGAAATATGCAGCAGGCTCGATGGGACGAACAGCAGCAGCTCCTTGTTACAACACACGGAAGGTGAGAACCAAGCTACGGTAAGCGGGGTAACCCCATTTTCACTACCGGGTTTAAGCCGCTACTAATAGCGCGAACGGCCTGTCTCTCACTCAATAACGCGACCGTAATACCATGATTGATTCCATGGCGGTGCATATGGCGAAGCGGAAAAAGAACAACAACCTAGTATACGACTTGCAAACCAATACCTGGTAGATACCTGGTAGATACCTGGTAGATACCTGGTAGGATAGACACTCGCGCGAGAGGCCCGGAGCCGCTGAAGTAATAGGCCCTAAAAGTGCTCCCCCTACCGTGGCCTTGCTCGTCAAGCATGTATGCAATGCCTCCAATGCCTTGGTACTTACCTGGTTTGCGGTTTACAAGTGTGGCACAACTGCGGCCACTGTTCAATAGGTATCGACGTGGGATAAAGGCGGGCCTCTCGAATTTAACTTCCGCCGGGAATCACGCAGTTGCAGAGGGTCTAGAGCTTTATTCATCGGGCTTTTATGTGGTGCGCCATGATGAATGCGTTGTTGAAGATATGCCATGTGTTTGTGACAAGCGATCTGCCTGTGTAATGACAGGTACGTCGCTGAACTGACGGACGAGTTCGACCAAAAACTCGGCGAAGATCGACAGCTTCGGCTCCAGTTACACGAAGAAAAAACAGAACTCGATCGAGAGTTTACTGAAACCAAGCACCAAGTGGAGGACGACATTGACACAGAAATCGACAACTTGCGGTGAGCCAACCCCTCGATTTCGATATGCCTCGTACTGCGGTGTCTTTTGTTCCTTGCGCGTTTGTCTCTGTTCGTTTTCCACCGTTTCCTGGCACATGGTTGTGTATCGGTCGTGACTGGTTTTTAATTTATTTTCGACAACAATATTTTACGTTTTTCACAGGAACCGCTTCGAGAACCAGCTCTCCGCTGAACGCGAGGCAACTCTCCGGTATAAGGGGGAAAATGGCATAATGAAGAAGAAGTTCACAGTCTTGACAAAGGATATTGAAGACCAAAAGGTGAATTCCAGTGCGGGCACAACCACTACGTACGAGTGCTGCTCTTTGTGCGAACATGGGTTTTCGATTTGTTCGTGGCTCGTGGCACCTTCGGGATTGTGTTTCTCAGAATAGTTTCTGTTCGCGATGTTCTCTGTCCTTTGTTTCGTTGATACTCCCATTCTTTAGGCGAGTATATCGTAGAGGTATAGTATATTCATCACCGACCAAATCGATGGGCATGCCCACAGCCCCACATTTTGCTGCTACTGATTGTATGTCGTCTCTGATCTTGAGCGCAGGAGGAGATAAGGGGGCTGCACGAGAAGGAGAAGGACCTCCAGCAGAAGATCAAAGGGTTGGAGCGAGAGATCGCGGCTCACAAACGAGAGATCAAATACCGAGATGATACCATAGGAGAAAAAGAGAAGAAGATCTACGAGCTCAAGAAGAAAAACCAAGAGGCGAGTCTTCACAACAAGTACATCGAACTATCTTATACGCTCACGTAATCATTGCATATATGATTTAGTTACGAGTATACTAAAAAAAGTGTATGCGTATTAAAACCCGCTCCTCTTCATGCTGCCAGCTGGAGAAGTTCAAGTTTGTGCTCGACTTCAAGATCAAGGAGTTGAAGCGCCAGATCGAGCCTCGTGAGACGGAGATCGGCAGCATGAAGGAACAGATAAAGGAGATGGACAGGGAACTGGAGCAGGTAAATATTACGGGCAGTACCATTTTGTGATAGCGCTGTATGAGCGTGTTGCACGACAACTTATGTCGAAAGGAACGCGCCCAACGACGATTTTATATCTTAGCGTGTCTCCCCGATCCAGAGTTGCGCGCATGCTCTGAGCTCAGGGGGAAATTGTCTTGTACTGCGGTCAGCACTTGAAGCAGCCCTGTTGCTAGTGCGTGCATCCCCCTCTTTCACCCGACGAGCAATCGTTAACATCTAGACCTCACAAGACCAAACTGTCGTCCGTAGCTTCAGAACTCGGTTTGAGGTACAGGTATCAATTGCCAAAAAACGGCAGATCGTCGGCAACTGCTCCAATGCAAGACTAAAGTAAACGATTTAGTCAATTTCGGGTGAATGGACAATGCATTTAAAGCTAATGATATATTGGTGTGCGTACTACCCTCCGCCTACCCCTCGCCCCCCACCTGCAGTTCCACAACAGCAACGCCCAACTAGACTTGCTTATCGGAGAGCTCCGCCAAAAGCTAGACGAGATGCAGGCGCAAAACATAGACCAGCGGAAACGGATTGCCGACCAAGAAACTTCTCGTGGGCGCCTTCAGGTATGGTGTAATCTCACGACCAACAGCCCAGGATAGCTAGGAGACTCCAATGCGGTTTGGCGCACACTGGAGGTCCGGACTCTGACAATCGATGCCAAGCGTTTCCGTCGCACTATTTGAGATGCTAACACTTATGTGTGGATTAATTTATTCCAGCCGACGTACCCGTACGCATGTGCTTGCGCTGTCCACTTGGTGTGTGAATTGTTTCGGTGCGCAGAAAGAATTGCACCAGTGCGTCCAGTACATCCAAGACCCGGCAGCATTGCGGGCGCATGTCACGGCGATGTATAAATCCAATGTCAACGTTGACCTCCCGAGGAGCGAAATGGATGCGAACGTGATACACGAGTACCACCGACACAAGGTGCGCACGCCATAACTCTCCCTTGTTGTCGGTCATTGGGTACAGGGTGGAAATACTGCGGGATTGGAGGATGGATTGGTCCATCATGCCATCATACATAACGGGGCAATGCTGCGTGCGATACCTATGCTCACATTGTAGAGGATTGGTTCCATGGGGAAGGTCGGTGGTATTTAGAAATGACAGCTGAATTTTATGACTCCCCGCAACCTTGCTGGACATGACCTCGTAAGAATAAATGGGCACCATTAACTTAACGACATCTCGCCTGTATGGAGGATCGCACTTACTGTACCTGTGTCGAAACGCAACCTTCCTTGACGTCGATACGATTCTCAAAGGAAGATTTGTTGCGTTGCCATACTGACATGCCTCCCGAAATACTCCGTACGGTCCTGCGGTACCTTTTTCAGGAGTACTTGGAATCCAGCCTACGCTACTTGCATCACAAATTTGTCGAAGACGTCAATGGCCACCGTACGGATAACATCAAGGCGAGTATGCATCCTGCACTGTAGTATCAATATGATAGTGTGGGTTGTTATGACGGCATGTGCCATCTTTTTGCCGGCTTCAGCTCTTGTGTTGAAGCGATGTTGTTATCGCATTGTTTCGTGGCCATCATCTAGTCCGTGGTCACAAGTTAGGCTCAAACAATTCTGGAGGAATTGCATAGCAGCGAGACTGGATGCATCGACCGATACATTGCGCGTGACCCGGTGGTTGACAAGCTATTGCATTGTAAACTTTTTTTGCCAGGTGATGCAAGAGAACATGTTGCTGGTGAAGGAAATCAACATGCAACGAGGGCACAACAAGGCGGCTAAGAGAGTCTTAGAGGCGCAGGTAATAAGCACACAAGCAGGACGGGATACACTTTTAACTCCATCAACGCATAGTCCGAGGAGCCTAAATAGCCTAATTGGTCACGTGCATTTGTATGTGCGTGTTTCAGTCAGGCATAAATATAATGTTTGCCATGTCGCAGGCGGAAAGACAAATAGGGCAGCGTGATTGCATATTCTTACTCCACTCCACTCGTACGCTATGCGAGATAAACTGGTCTGTGATTCTTAGTGTGGTAATTTTACCCTTCGTGCAACAAGTAGCCTGCCGTCGCCACACGCCGCCACCTGCATGCATTTGATTATAAAGTGTCTGAATCACTCTGCACGCTCTTTGTGTACACTTGCGGTTGTTTCACTCTTTGTTTGTGTTGCAGGTTAACATGCTAAAACGCTTTGGTACTGCTTCGAAGCACGGAGGCGTCGCAGACGCAACACCACAACTTGCGACGGTCGTCACTGGTGACCGACCTGCAAGCAGCGAAGAGCGATCGGGCGCGATCATTGAGAATAACAAGGTGCCAATCGTGTATGGTTTTATGGCTCTTTTGGCAGCACCAGCGTTTTTTTTCGCTCACCAACATCGACGTTGTTAGGTAGTTAGGATCTAGCACCGCGATCGATCGTATCTGTGGCATCACACATCGTATACCGTGGAAAGCGCGGCGCCAGCTGTGTTAATCGAGGTAACGTCGTTTATCGCAGAATACGATACTCAGTTCCACCGGAAATTAAGCTATTCATAGTTAATAGGCAGTGTCCCCGATCAACCCTGAGTGAGAACGGGGAGTCCCATCTTGGCGTACTGGAAATGCGCTACTCTTGATCGCCGTAATCATGAGCGCACCTTTCAACAGAAAGCGTGATCCGTTCGATCTAACATAATACCAGGTATATGCCTACGACTTGTTGACCGAATTTGGGTTCCGTTCTTTTCGTGTCTTTCAGGCTAGGATCGCGGACCTGAGAACGCTGGTTGCTGATCTAGAAGGGAGGGTGGTTTCTAATCGGCCATGCAGCCGAGAGATTCTTCCACCTATGGATGGCACCACTGCTGTATTCTAGGACCTCGACGGCGCATCAAGAACTTTAGAATGTACCAGTAGGAGTCATGATACCTGGTGCGATATAACTTTTGAATCCGTGTTAGACTTCTTGAAGTCTCTTTCTTAAGCTATCAGGCCTCCGAGTGACGCACTTCGTCGTAGGCTATGATAGGGGCGTGTTATACATTGCCACTACTCGTCATGCGGGTCCCATTCTCCCTTTCTTTGCTGCGTTGTTAAAAGCGACAGAAGGAGGAGCTTTGCTCTATAATGTATACCAGGTATCGGTGTTTCAAAGCAACCCTAGCACTCTCGTTGGTTAAATGAAAGAACATTCGAGGTGACAAAACATCATGAAATTTGCCTCTGAATGGCACGTTGGTAGACGGAAGCAGCACGGACATTGGAGAACACAACGCAGTGCACGAGTCACTATACACTCGTTGTGGAGTTGTCTGCGTCATATGGTCCGTACAGATTTTTTTTACGTGGTTTCCCCAGCACCATACATATGCATAGGTACATGTTTCTCTTGGCCTATATAGCCAAATCGAATTTTCAAAAGTACCTCTAAAACGCTTGTTCCGCGCAGGAGTTTCTGGAAAAATAAAAGTTGGTGAATAATATTTGCATCTATACATCTAATGACTAGAAATTATCATTCAATGTGATGAAGGGTAGACTTTTCATAGGACAATGAAGACAACAGATTCCGTCAGCTGTCGGGGTTCTACAGGTAATTAAGAAAAAAGTATAACATCAGCCGTAATATGATATTACGATCTATCAGAAAACAAAAAGTGAAGAAGAACCAGAGGCAAACAACTGAACCCGGAACGTCATACATATTTCAATCTGACAAGTTTTCCATCCAAAGTATGTAGAAATAGAGATCTCCAAACGATTCCTTTCGTCTATACGCAGGTGATATAATATACCAGGTATATATATTTAATTGTTATTGCCCTCGATGAAATGCAATCGAGCGCTGTTCTCAGTTTGGTTGTGTTTTTTTTGTGGAGTATTAAGACGAGTCGGCACCGGCACGCAATGATTATAAGCATGTAGTCGTTGTTCCTTTCTTATGCAATGTGCCGAGAGGTGGAAATAGCGTCTTTTGTATACCCCGGTCCCTATTTCCCAGTCAATAGCATGGTGTACAACAACACCATACGCTTGTTTCCTTGGGCA
>JBBMKB010129389.1:0-19655 GCA_037833945.1 Alaria marginata
GTGCGGGCGAGGCGGGGGCACGCCCCGGCGAAGAAACGGCGCGGAGAGGCGGTCGGAGGCGGCCGGGATCCGCGGCCAAAGAAAAGTTTCAGATTCCTTAAGGACTATTATAGGTATATTTATTGCGGCCGGCAATGGGTGTTGATCGCTTTGTTGTCTGATATTTACTTCGGCCACGTGTTTTTCGCCATGAAACGTCAACCGTTTTTGCTGAAACAGATACAGTGGGCCTTATTTAGGAAGGGACTATGTTTTTGTGGGCTATGTACAGTAGATAGTTGTACAGAAAGAGAAAGTTAACAGTCCACGCCCTTTGAGTCAAAGGATGCCCTGAGTATTAACGAAACTTCGCGTTCAAACCTGCAGGTTACCAGTTCGCTTTTTCAGGAGACTTATTTCCACATGTACATATTTCGAGCTTCCGTCGACTTGCACGTACATCCACGTATTTTTCCGCTTACCATTTCTCCACTTTGGCATTTCATTCGATGATCTTCTCCATGGGTTGTATACCCCATCTAGTCGTAGTACTAACACTAATATCTAGCAGGCGGGCCTCTGCTTGGTTGGTGTAAGTTGGGGGGATGCGAGGTCGATGTTCTTAAAAATACATTAGATCGGTGTGCTTGTATGTACTCTAGGTCGCCGTGCTGAAACAAAAATGCTGCTTACTGTAAGAGTGTTACACGCCGTTGCTTCGAGGGTAATATCACACGTATGTTGTTGAGTTTGAGGGAAGCAATAATTATGGCAAGGCGTAATCATTATAGCAGGGTTGTGGATATTACATGTAAAGGAGGGGACTGGTGAGAAGACGTTATATCACACTAATCGAGGGCATAAACTACTTGCCATTTCGAGGGAGACGGTATACGAGCATGTTGATATTTTACGGTAGCTTCTGACGCGTTTTCGGCAGTAGATGGGAACGTCCGTGGACATAGATGGAGGCACTTTGTTTACCATGAAGGGAGATGGAAGTCGTAGACGTACAGCTTGTGCACAGTGTATCCGAGATCAGCTGATGTGATCAATCAACGCTGATGACAGCGAGATTCAGAGGCAAAGGTTTTAGAGTACCGGCTAGGTATCTTCTTTTCTTGGATCTTGGAGCTCTCTTGTTATATCTTTAATATTCGTTTGGAACCATGACGCACTGATGGCCCAAGGCCCAGCCTTATCCGCGTGAAGAGGGGTGAGGAGCTACAGGAAGAGTAGTGGATCAAGAAGAGATGTGACCGGGTGGGGCGCGTAGCTACCACCGCCGATCAAGAGAATCATGATACCCTCGGCAATTATGTCACGCTGTGTTGTCGTATCATGCCTTCAAAACCACGAAACAGGTGACCCTCGGGTTATTAAATGTCTTTTCCTAGAACTCTCTTGCCATATTCCGGGGTCCTTCGAAAAAAGCTGACAATTTCTCTTACGAACCAGGCACGTACTTACGAATACGGACGAGTGCATCACAAATAGCACTGCTGGTTAACCAAGCTGCTATGTGCCCTTGAGCGAGTACACTTAGTATAGCACAACAACACTGCGTTGTTCCATGTTGCGTCAGGTGTTGAGTTATGCTACTTCTGTCGTATCTTATACAGGTACCAGATGCCAGGTACTGGGGAGATTACCTACTACCAGCAATGCTTCAACACGCATGGTGCTATGCCGTTGCATGTACGTTCTACTAGTCTAAATATACCTTTGTGTTAACCGGCATTCTACATGGGCACACTCCATTACTGTTGTAATTATTAATAGTACCATATCCAGTAGGAAACTCCCATGCAAGCTTCAATGGGTATATCGAAAGCTTCCGTGGAAGTTTTTTACATTGGAGTAGCCGTGGAAGCTTCAATGAAAGTATCAACAAGTTAGCCCAACGGGAGTAACAAAATTCCACAGAGATGGCCATGGAAGCTACAGTACGGGAAATCTATCACTAATAACAAACATATATACCAGGTACGTCTTCAGGCTGGGGCTTTATACTGCAGGAAGGGTGCATTCCACACTTACATCGATTTAACGACTCCAGAATTTTCAGGTGGATCTGTAAATCTCAGGCTGGCTTTCAAATCAACTTTGTCCTTGTGAGGTGTTCTGTCTGGTACTGTAACTCCTCCGTCGAAGGTGTCCGTGCTACGGTAGAGGGGGTGTCATTTTTCAGTTATGAACACGCGCAACCTCAAACCTTCTCAGAAAAGTCGAGTTTCTGCGAGATCAATTAATTATTCACGCGCACATCGCCAACAACGACAAAAGTAGTCATGGACCAATCAGGATGTATGTATGTATCTTTTTTATAATTTCTGGGATTTTATATAGGTGATCGACGCTGAAGCGTGTGCTGCACATTGTCGCATGGCAAACCAAATACTAACGGCATTATGAATAGCTAAGGAATGAGCGGCCCTCCCGCCCCCACGGCGGCAGGGCCACGTTGAAGCAGCAAGCAGTTACGGAAGGTACTAGGAGCGTTGCATGGAACGGACTAAATATGGGTTGAGACAAAACCGAACGCCCTATTGTTTGGGACCCAGGAGCAGGACCATAAAACACCAACGGATCAGCACCTCGAAGATGAGACAGGGACGGAAAAGTTCCACGGAGGCGCGTATGTCCACAGGTTTTCCAGACGCGCTCTACCGCAATGACACAACTGCTGCTACACTGTAGTAGCCGTGCACCATTTAGTTTCTGAGGTATGGTATCTCAATTGAGGGGCGCTATATCCCAACCAAAAAGAGTATTCTTCGTAAGCTGAAAGTGCAATCCAACGGCCAGGCCCATGGCCTAGGTTACAACAATAACCATATTTCGAAACAAGAGCGACGTTCCGACGATTTGGGTTAAGGAGCCCGGTAATTTAGAAAATATTATTTCCGAAAAGTGCTACCTCTATGGTAGCACGCGTCCGATCATACCTAGGAGCGTACCTAATCGTAAAGGTTAACTTTTAATGCAAATTGCTCTCATTAAAGTTCCGCACTTTGACTGTCTTCTTGTTATATTCCCTTTGAGACGAATGCACGTAGGTCTCGCTCTCGGTAATATATGTATGAGAAAGAGTGGACTGGAACAAGACCACTCTAAAAAAACGTACATGATACACGTCAAAGGTGCCAGGAACGCTGTAAGCAGAATTAACGACGTTTCATGTGTATTGATAGATTCGGACGACGTGCTGGTACAACGTATGCAGCTAGGCTTCTATCCAGTATGTTTTTGTCCCCCTTATATGCCTCCATAAAAAGGCAATTATGTCCTATTTTTATTCAACTTTGAATTTATTTTGCACCATTACGCTCGCTTGTTTTCGGTCATTTATGATCGTCTTGGCGATTTTATGCTCGTCTTTGTTTGGGCTCGATTGATGCTCGTTTTTCGTATTTCTGGTCGCGAAAAATCTCTGAATATTGCTTGCAGGTTTGTATATGCTGTACGGTAGCCGAGCAGCGTTTAAAAACAAATATAATGGAATTATATCGATTTGTTTAAGTGGGATTTGTATCTGTTTTAGTGGATGTTTCGTCCATATATATTGCGCGTGCCAGAGCGCTGGGGAGCTGGGGAACGCGGAAGGGCCCTGCGCAGCACCTCAATACTTTCAATAGCTCATATGCGCAAAAATCAGGTGGAATCATCAGCTTGTGCTCGGTTTTAGGCTTGTTATGCTCACGATTATGCTGAAATTCTTAAAGCATTGCTTTTTTTTATTCTTTTGGTAATGCTCGAAATATCCAAATATTATGCCGAACAAATTGCTAGCATATTTTAAGTAGTAGTAGTAGTAGTAGTAGTAGTAGTAGTAGTAGTAGTAGTAGTAGTAATAGAGTATAGTGGTAGTGTAGTAGTTGTATAAAGCAACTGGGCCACGATCCACACCCTGTTACGCGATCCACGGATGATGAGGTAAATTGACACACTATATGCCGGAGCCATTATAGCAGACAAAAACAAACACTAAAAAACGAAAAAACAACGCCGGCCACCACACACAGGTACGAACACAGTCATCCACGTACCAACCTACCCACCACCCACCCACAACCACCCAACCATCCACCCACCCACCCACCTACCCACGCACCAACCCATCGACATACATACGCACCAGCAGTATACAGCAGCACAGCAGTACACACCACCATCACTACCGAGCAGGCTATATGCCGGGGGCTTAGCACGGTTTCCGTTTTTTCGGAGTTCTTTGTCTTGAATTTAGTGTTAGAACGGCCAAATCGCCCAGTTTTAGGTCTATTTCGATTTTGACCGAAGTTCTGGAGATCCGAACTCCCACTTTTTTTATACTCTTTGAAAATATATATATTGATTTTAGTGTGGAAAACAAAATGTCTTGAAACTAGTATGATTTATGTTTGGTATCGAATTTAGTGTTGAAATAATAAGAATAAGGATGACACTGGGAACCGCGTGCAGAAAAGCAAAAATGGATTGGTCTACGCGCCCCCTGTCCCCGCTCGTTTAAAACACGCCAAACAATATAATATGGACCGGAAAGCTATTGGACGGAATATGGAGAACGATTGATGATGGTGTTCTTGGCCCGTTCTCGGCCCAACGGTTCTTATATTCCGGCCATGCCTGGTATCCCGCGTTACGAAAGTGCTTTTTCCACAGCCTCGCACCAGGCACCCCTTCCACAGCGGCCGTCTCTCGGCCGACGCGCGACAAGTCGCGACGGAAGTCGGCAGCCCCGACCCCTCATAGTCGATAACTCTCATTATCCCGGGCGCGTTCTGCATGCGCACACGATTCCAGCTCGCTAGCAGGGTGCCTGAAGATGCCAACCAAATGTTGCGAATGTGGTGTCCTCTCCTTTGTGGGCGGGTTTGTAAGGGACGTTTGTGTTTGTATGTCTGAATGACCCGTTGCTTATATACCCGCAACTAATGGCACACGAACACAACCGAGAGGCCCGTTTCTGTGCGAGCAAGGCCCGTCTTTGCAACCTGCTCCCCTCCGCCAGCTCGCCCCGACGAGACGCAGGGTCGGCCGTCTCGCCCCTTCCTCGAGCCCGTCTACACGCCAGGGTGCCCCGGAGCTCGCGACGGCCTCGCTCTCGCCCTATTGCACGACTCGAAGCCGGGGGCTGCAGCTTAAGGCCGTGTCTCTCCGCCCACTCTGATTTCGAGTGAAACACGATTTAGGACGCGCCGTGCCGTCCCGACCGCTCGACCGCCGCGGGCCCGCACGGCGTGAGAGCAGGCGCTCCCCCCTGTAGGGGCCCGGCCTCTCAGGCCCACGCGGATATCAGGGCCGAAACAACCCCGGGCGGCCAACCCCACGGACAACGACGACAACAGACAGCAGACAACCGACAACAAACAACAGACAACAGACAACTTTCTGTTTTATATATTTAGATGGCGGGAGACAAGATCTACAGTAGTACTAATACATGAACAAGAGCGACAGAGCGACGGCGCGAGCGACGATGGCGACCATAGGCCGCCCAACGAACTACCGAGCGACGAAGTCGAGGAACTCACCGGTCGGTCGATCGACCGAGTGGCGGCGCTTGATCGGTCGATCGAGTGACGAGGTCGAGAGACCCACCGGTCGGTCGATCGACGATCGCACTTCTTGACAATGCAACTCATTACCGCTCCTTCCTCGCTGCTGTATGGAGTCGTGAGTACTACACGCACACATACACGCGCGCGATGGACCGAGAACTAAGTGTAACTACAATCGCTCCTTTTTTGTGACGTAAACACCATCACTAGTAGCTACGGGCACGTGCGTACAGCGGGCAGTAGTTACTGCAGCGGTACAGATACATACATACAGCATAGGTACCGGTACGTTCAGCAAGCAAGCACACAACAAAGACGCACATACATACATACATATCATACATATATATATATACCTATGCGAATAAGCGGGCGGGCGATTTTGACGATCGCACTTCTTGAGAATGCCATTGATCACCACTCCTTCCTCGCTCCTGTATGGCTGAATAAGGACTACAGGTAGACACACACGCGCGATGGGCCGAGCGAGCGAGAACTGATTGTAACTACACCCGCTCCTTTCTCCTGTGTGACGTACACACCACCACCAGTAGTAGGTACGGGCACGTACGTACAGCGATAAGTAGTTATTACAGCAGCGGTACACACAAAGTCATACAGCAAGCAGTAGAAAGTAGGTATATATATACAGATGGCGGGAGGCAAGATCTACAGTAGTACTAATACACTAATATACGTACTCACCTGCTATTTCACATTTTCTTCATCATGACATATGATAATAACACGACAGCAATAGTGTGAACTTATAGATCAAGCCGTACGGTACATATAGTTTTTACAACAATATATTTCAAATACGTCAGCTGTGAGTTTTACTTAACAATATAAAACCCTAACGAAGGGAGACAAGATTTAGTAGTAATAGGTTTGGACGGAGATAAGACCTACTGTAGTATAAATACATGAATATACGTACTCACCTGCTATTTCATACTGTGTTTTGTTACCGCTGTTTTTATACTCTCTCACTCCCCATCGACAGTCTGCACAGTCTCTGGTTTGTATGCATGTATGTTGTTGTTATACTCGCTCACTCCCCATCAATAGTCTGCACTACTGTAAGTCATACCATCATCCTTTTAATACTGCACTCCCGAAATGTGGACAAGAAACTTGGAAAAAAAGTATGAATAACAGGATACCTCAGGACTACGCACGCACGTATTTTACCGGAAGCTATTGGAAAGAAATATAAAGAACGATTGATAATGGCGTTCTTGACCCCACGTTTATTATATTCCGGCCATTCCTGGTATGTTGTTGTTATACTCGCTCACTCCCCATCAATAGTCTGCGCTACTGTAAGTCATACCATCATCCTTTTAATACTGCACTCCCGAAATGTGGACAAGAAACTTGGAAAAAGAGTATGAATAACAGGATACCTCAGGACTACGCACGCACGTATTTTACCGGAAGCTATTGGAAAGAAATATAAAGAACGATTGATAATGGCGTTCTTGACCCCACGTTTATTATATTCCGGCCATTCCTGGTATCCCGCATTACGAGAGTTTTTTTTCCAGGGCCTCGCACCAGGCACTTCCTCCCCAGCGGCCCTCTCTCGGCCGACGCGCGACAAGTCGCGACGGACGTCGGCAGCCCCGACCCCTCACAGTCGGGGAGACCCGTTATCCCGGGCGCGTTCTGCATGGGCACACGATTCCAGCTCGCTAGCAGGGTGCTTGAAGATGCCAACCAAATGTTGCGAATGTGGCGTCCTGTCCTTTGTGGGCGGATACGTAAGTTACGTTTGTGTTTGTATGTCTGAATGACCCGTTGCTTATATACCCGCAACCGATGGCACACGAACACAACCGAGAGGCCCGTTTCTTAGCGAGCAGGGCCCGCCTCTCCAACCTGCTCCCCTCCGCCAGCTTGTCCCGACGAGCCGCCGGGCAGGCCGTCTGGCCCCTTCATCGACCCCGTCTACACGCCAGGGTGCGCCGGAGCTCGCGTCGGCTTCGCTCTCGCCCGATTTCACGACTCGAAGCCGGGGGCTGCAGCTCGACGCCGTGTCCCCCCGCCCACTCAAATTTCGAGTGAAACACGATTTAGGACGCGCCTTGCCGTCCCGACCGCTCGACCGCCGCATGCCCGCACGGCGTGAGAGCAGGCGCTCCCCCCTGTGGGGGCCCGGCCCCTCAGGCTCACGCGGATATCAGGGCCGAAACGACCCCGGGCGGCCAACCCCACGGACAACGACGACCACAGACAACAGGCAACAGACAACAGACAACAGACAACAGACAACAGACAACAGACAACAGACAACAGACAACAGACAACAGACAACAAACAACAGACAACAGACAACAGACAACAGACAACAGACAACAGACAACAGACAACAGGCAACTTTCTTTTTAATATATACAGAATACGTCAGCTGTGAGTTCGCCCGGTCGAGTGGTCGATGCCCAAGTTTGTGTTTGTACGTACTGTTTGTGTGTTTTTCTACCCATCTGCATCCAGGACAGTCAGTGGCCGTGCCGATGCCTCCTAGATGGACGAGCTCTGTGGTCACAAGCTACAAGACAGAGACACCAAACTCGTACACATTGTGAACACAGCAGAGTGATCGGGCACTATTTAATACTTGGTAGGTACCTGCCACACGAAAATCGATTACATCTGAATAAATTGGCCGTTGACGATTGTTTTAAACCCTTAGACCACTGCACTTCCGATACGGTGAAAAATAACTTGCAACTAGAGTGGAATCAACTAATGAGTTAGAAAAAAGGCTACTTACAGAGTTTGGGGGCTCGGTCAATAAATAGGAGCTACTCCTGGTGTACGCTCTAGCCAAGCATGAGGAGAAGGGAGCTCTGTTGGAGCCGCTGGTGGGTATCACATATTGAAATATCTGGGGCTTGTAGAATGGCACGAAGTGCAAGCATGGTTCGAGATCGTGGGTCGTATGACTGCATGGTGCCGCTGACAACTCTACTTGCACAAGGGGGGTAGTTAATGACCCAGCACTTAAAAGCATACAAATATTGACGACCGCCGAAGTCCACTTGCCCGACGGCTGCACCATTCTCGCCTCCCCTGTGCGCCCATGCTCTCTCCCTTTGAAGCTGCCCGCAGTCCCTCACGTGGTGCGTGATTGCGTGATGGCAGGCACGATGCCTGTGCTAATCGTGGTCTACCAACCAAAATTTGCTAATTTGCGACTATGTTTTGAAACTATGGAAGGCTTTATTAGTGTGGGGATTCCCCGTTTGATCTGCGGCCAGGGCCAGCTCAGCTGTGTGCTGTGTTGCGTTTTCGTTAGCATGACAACCACATGTACCTCGCCATACAGTACGGAATGTACGAAATGCAATGCTCGCAGCAGGGCGCCAGCCAACGTATCACTCCTGTGGACCAGTGGCCTGGCGGCCATGCTATATGAGCAATGTTATCGCGGGCGGGGGTACCGACCAGGCAGACACCGTGTGCGCCTCGGGCGAAGCGCCGTGAGGCCGACAGCAGTTAAGAAACTCTTAATTTAGCTAAGGCTTGGGGCGTATCCCCCCCCCGATTTGAGCATAACTGCTTAAACCCAATTTCTTATTTTGCGCACGGAAGCAGAATGCCAAATTCTTAGTATCAACAATTGTGATTCTACAAAGCAGTACATACAATGCGAGATATATTTCTTCGGAGGTTGCAAAAATATATCAATTCCCACACATGCTTGGAGAGGGGATTGTTTCGTTTCGTGATACTTACAGTAGACATTTTTTCAATGTTTGTTAACATATCTTTTTTTGTGTATGAAGTACCCAAGTACGACTGGTTTACAGCGGTGTTTTATGTTTCACAAAATAAGATGTCAGGTCGATTTTGGAGAGGAGGCAGCTTGGTTGGGTGCCTGATGGCCCTTTTGGGAAGTGTTTCGACAGTTTCCTAGTCTTCTGAACCTCTGCATTCTTGTTGATTCTTAGTCGCCGGCCCCCTTGCACTTATCTATTTTTAATTAATATTTCTCCTCGAAGGTCAGCACAAATGCTTAGTTGTAGTTTCTAAGAAACGTCAAAAAGTAAGGCTTAAACTGTACTCTACAGTCTTACTTGCTCGCGTACTGTACTCTAGCTGAGTCATCCAATGTACCTTTCGAAGGGGTCCGGCCCGCCCGTAGTGTTGTACTGCTTGGTCCCTCGTGATTTGGTACAAATCCGTGGATAGGAGTAGATGCAAAAGTCATAACGCTCAACCAACAAAAGCCAGCCACTTGTTACATACCAGTACATAATATTTTACAAGGTTTGTGCGGATTACGCCGCCACCCTTAAGAATCGATCCCAACATCCAAGACATACAATCACACATGATGTAAGGCGCAATATGTCTAGACAGTAACATCGTTTAGCATGTGTTTACCTTGCTGTAGTGTTGGTAAGCAACAATAAAAAGCATGATTTATCAAGTATTTTTGGTTTTCGTAGTGTAAGCATAAACGGAACAACGTATGTTAGTATATTATTTCATGTATAAGGATTTGATTATAGCATAGTACTAAACATCATACAAAGTAAGTCTACGTTTTAGAATGTCAATCGTAGACTCCATCCGAGTCCAACTAAACTCATAGATGTCGTTTAGTGTGCAAATAATATATGGGTGTTATTAATAGTATATCCATGCTCAAATGCCGTTTAACTTGTTTTTATTCAGAGCAGTCGTGGCGAAGATGACGCGAAAACTAAAACGTGTTACCTCGACAGCAGTAGGGCATATACCTGGTATGTTATAATGCAGAGCAGCAGCAACAACACCACAGAAACAACGGGTCGGGTCGGGTCAAGAGGTTTTGATACCTCACGGGTCTGATCGGGTCGGGTCGGGTCACCTGACCCCACTCGACCCGTGAATGACCCCACTCGACCCGTGAATATGTGTAGACGTGTTGACCCGACCCGACCGGACCCGCGATACTTGAAGACGCCCCTAACCCGACCTGACCCAATCCGCGAGATTAAAGCCCTGTTGACCAGACCCGACCCGTGAGATTTGAAAAACTCCTAACTTGACTCGATCCGACCCGCCAGAGGCAACGAATGACCTGTAGGATGCAGGTCATGTCGCCGGTCGGGTTACAATGACCCG
The DNA here is from genome assembly GCA_037833945.1 of Alaria marginata. NCBI lineage: Eukaryota > Phaeophyceae > Laminariales > Alariaceae > Alaria > Alaria marginata. The sequence continues at coordinate 10,665 of JBBMKB010129389.1, forward strand.
CAACTTTTTTCCTCTCGCCCCACGGGTTCAACCCGTGGATTCGATCTACGGCTCGACATTTCAAAAATGATACAATCTGTATTTCTGTACCCCGCAGTGATATGTAGCCTGGGAGCAATGTGTATTGCGGGGCATACTGTGGAAATTAATATATACATTTGGCCGCGTGTTGAAATACAAATAAGATCCTAAAGAAGAATATCAGCACCACAGAGGCCCTCGAGTAGGAAGCAGTGTGGTGGCGGATCCGCGGATCAGATCGTCTATGGGTCCGACCCGTGGGTCGGAATAAAACAACTCACCGGTTGAAATTTCCCGACCCGTGACGTAACCCCTATCTCGCGGGTCATGACCCGACCCGACCCGTGAGGTTTGAAAGCCTCCCGACGCGACCCGACATGCCATTTTTACAAACCTATTGGCCCGACCCGACCCGCGAGATTTCAAAACCTCTTGACGCGACCCGACCTGGCTCGTGAGATTTCAAAACGGCGTGACCCGACCCGACCCGACCCGACCCGACCCGCGAAAAGCTTTCGAACATACACCGCTCTCGCTGGTCAAACACGGACATATTTTGATGCGAGAACCGTCAAATAACAGGCCGAGGCGTATACTGGTCCAAACATGAGGAATCGGCTGATTGAATAATCGTAGCTTGTAAAACCCCCGCCACAGATATACGGATTTCTATTTTACTACTTGCCCCAGACGATGTTGCTTTCTGTTCTTAAACCACGGAAACATAAGAGAAGCTTTGGTGTCTTCTATCGCACGTGTGTTTTACATTTAAAAGGCCTTGATAGAGCAACACTGTTTATTTGGAGTTTATTTGACAATGTTGGCGGTGTCCATGGATATATACCTAGCCAAACAGAACGATTCATGCCTCGCATTGGCACGGTCGACCTTACCATACCGTGGCATTGTGTTTTGTTTTTGAAGACGTGACAGGGTCTTCTACACCATACGCTGCCAGTGTGTGCATCTTGTGACGGTCTGACAGGGTGCACTTTACATTACATTGTCAAAGGGGTCGATCGAAACAACCGTGGAAGGGTAAGGTAAAGCCGAACCTAACTGACCTCTGGCAAGGTACACACCCTGGCAGTGTCCACCGTGTAATACATTGTCAATGCATGGCACCTGGTACACATTGGCCAACCAAAACACAACAGCTCTGCAAATATAAATCTAAAGTTTACACACTGACAGGGTATTAGTAGTGATTCGCTGTCAGGGTGTTAATAGCATACACACATCGATACGGTACGGAGAAAGGACCTCGCCAACGTGATAAGGCTTACAGCGTTTTGATTGCAGAACACCGCCAGGGATGTAGTGCTGGTAAGGTGTTTATTAGTATACCCTGCCGATAACATAACATTTTCCATCTTGAACGAAGTGTAATGCTGCCAAGGTCCGCCAAGGCTCAGCACATTGGCAAGGCGCGACGAAGTGACCCTCCCGAGGTTGTTGCTGTCGTTCTCACATTAACTCTCATATATAATCAAGTCCGAGGTCACAGGGCAGGCTCTAGTCATTCCGCAGTGGATGAGCACCCCAGGGGAAAACAAAAACACACCAAAAATGCTGCACGGAAATATCCCAGCCGAAAGAAGTCGTACATCCGCCAAACAAATATAGAAGTGAATTCGGAAGTCAGCGCACCTACGTATTAGGCCCGTACTGGCACATACGTTTGAATATTCGCAGCTGAGACCGACCACACCGCACGCCACCAAGAATACAATGATGTAAAATTCCTAGCAGACAAATGTGTAGGGGGGAAAGAATATAACGAGGGTAAGAGAAAACGAAGCAAGGAAGATACTACGTACGAGACAAAAGTGACGTAGACTCGGCAGCAAGGGGGTGTAGCGACGTAAAGGCAAGCCACACACGGGACCACGAAAACAAAGTAAATACAAAGTACGCGTTTAAATTACGCAATTATTATAGAATAGAATAAGGCTACGAAGTATTCGACGTTGTGATTGAATATACACGTGAGCTCGCCAAAAAGGGGGGGTGGCGAAAGAGATCAACCAACCTACCCGAGGCAATTTAAAAGGAAGAAGCAAACAAAATGAATAAAAAGGGAAAATAAACGAACATATAGCCAATAAAGCAAGGGCAAGCGGAAAAGCGCCGTAGCAGGACATTTTAGGAACTGACAAGAAAAGGCATTTGGGCCCATAGAGGGTATCAATCGCAAGAAGAAAGGCGCTAACGGAAGAACACAGCAAATAAGTCCGGGCGGTCTTACACAAGGTAGTACACATTGGCAAGGGGCGGAAATATATACCACACGAGGTGTAGACATTGCCAAGTTGCCTCCCAAGAAAGCAAAATAGTCACGTGTGCAACCATAACATGGGCTTCGCCGAGCTGTTGAGACAAAAGTAGTGGTCAACCGTACGACGTTGATGACCTCTCCTATCCTAGAGGGACGCCGGGATGCGTGCGACAATAGGGATGCACCCTAACGTTTTGAGGCTCCTCCTTCCAGAAGGTTCTTACGGTAAACAATATGCTGATTGTGACAAATAACGGTCGTACAACCCGATGAAGAATCCCATGCCGTATTTATAGGTATACAGGGATTTACCCTGGGGCCCATTGTACAATCACACGGATAAAAATTTTCCGGGAGGTAATGTCAATCCTGCTAAAAAAAATCCCAAATTCCTCCAGCACAAAGGCACACGTTTCTCACGTTGGGTCAGGGTTTGTTTAAACGCCAAAGACACCGTTCAAACGAATATCGCGAGGCGTAGATGTTGACACGTCTACTTTTTTTCCGAAAACAAATAAAAATATTTCAATAAACAAATCAGGAAAATGTAATTCCAGTTAATATTGATGTTGTGGTTTTCACTCAACCATTCTGATGATAAATCGCGAGAGATCGTGGAATTGGAAGCATGCGTTTTTTGACATTCAGAAAACACCAACTAAACGACGAAAACACGGACAAAAGCATGGATCTTAAGTCTTGCTTGGTTTTAGCCTTTCACTGGGTATTTGCGTGTACATTTTGAAAATAGGCCACGTCAAACACTTCATCGTGCAGTTTGTTTTCTGGATTTGGTCCTGAAGATGAAATTGCGTGAGATATTCATAATTTATGCGAAATTGACCGATTTTGGCTGATTTATGCCATTCTTCGGGTTTTTGTTCTCGATGGGTTGTCCTCTAAGGTCCCGAATTACAGATTAAAAAGAAAAATGCAATTAGGAAATAATGTGGAATATTTTGTAATTTGGTTTGTCAAAACAGGCACCACCATCAACGAATTCGATATCGGGCATCTTGAATTTGGATTTGATCAGAAACACAAGAAGTCTCGAAATACTTATTTCTGGTAAAATTAAATTTCCTAGTTGGGAGATGGCCGAACTTGGCGTGGCATATTTATTGTGGGACATCTCCCCCACGGCAGCCTGCCGCGATTTTTGGCCGCGTCGATATCCACGCTCAAGGCGATAAAACGCGAACCTGAGCGCGAGATGACCGGGGCAACAGCTGCGCATACGCCTACAGACCATAGTACATCGTACCCCGGCGGTGGCGTCTAAAAGACAAACCATGGCGGCCGCGAGCCCATTTGTTTAACCACCTCGATCGGCCAAGTCCCACGAAAATCGAGCCAACGAGCCAAAAACACCACATTTTGAGCAAGAGTTCGTTTGATTTATCGCCGTTGCTGCTCGGCGCGCGGCGTTGTGGTGATCCTTCCGCCCACCTGAGGGTGACAGCTCCCTAGCCTGGGCCTTCAAGAAAAAAGAGGGGCTGTGTGCGGCGCGCACGCAACGACGCAAGTCGTCGCTGTCTACTCTCGTCGGTGTTCGTAGCAAGACGTTGTGTGACTTGCTGCGTTATTCCGATTTTACACATAATTTAATATCAATCCTCTTGCAATGCGCCCTTTCCGATGGGAAGCTAATCAGTTTTTTTGGCGACATCTAATTCAAATTGGAAAATATGTTTACAAATTGGATTTGGTTTTTAATCGTTAGTTCGGGCCCAAAATACATGGTTTTTGTGTTGGTTTCATATTTTCCGATTACGCCCAGCATTGATTCCCCTTGTTTTCACCGTCACCAGTATGGTTGTATCACATAAACCAAAAACGATTTGTTGCCATAGTACTTCCTACAAACCCTATTGGTTCTTTTTTCGTGCATTCACCATATGATCAGGTGCATAGGCTTTACACGAAATCAAACTGCTTGATATCAGTATTGGACCATTTTTAAAGCGGTAACATATACGGCCATATTAGATATACGACCGCCTTATATTGAGTAGTTAACTGGCGATCAAAGAGTGGGTAAACCACTGTTCAACGAATAATATGGTCTGCTTTCAACGATATTGGATAGTTCGACAGTCAAGAAGCTCCGTCAGCTCGCAAGAGGTTGGCGTAAAAGCGCCATCCCTGTTGTCGCACGCCTTCAAGGTTCCTTGAAACCCTCAATAATATCTCCACACTCGCCGGTACTCGTTGTAATGCGATTCGGTACTGCAAACGCCGAGACCATATACACTAAAATATAAACTAGTTTTGGCTGGTCGGTGATACTTGCCCGGTTCCTTGAGCAGTATCATTTTTGTTTCATGTGCTCGTGTTTCCTCTATTCAACTCGTGGCACCACCGGGATTCCAAGAAAACCACACCCCGAAGGCACAGCACGTATTATATGGTAGCTATATAGCAATCTATGTTTTCTTCCTTTGAGGGCTTCTCTTTGTTTTCTTTTACTTCTTCTTGCAATATGTACTAGTGACTCGACGTTAAAGCCCATGCTGCACATGAAGTCACCGGGAAGCACCCAAACAAAACTGTGAACAGACTACTGCCGTACTTTCCGCTGGAAATATGCACGACTCCTGTTTTTGGACACGCAGGTCGCGGGTCCTCCTGTTCCGGTGCAGGTGTACAGCCGGAAAACAAAATGAGGTGTTTACCTGATAAATTATTGGCATTACTTTCCCTCGGATGTCTTTCGACGACTTCCGTGGTTGCCTCGAGAGAGGCACCACCTCTTGCTATTGGGCCGGCTGAGGCGTGCGCTGATTTTGAGGAAGGAAAAGCATTAGGATCGGCATGGTCGCTGGACGATTGCACCGAAGTGTGGACTCAATTCATCGACACAGTTCCATCGAGCCTATGGAAGCGTCTCCCGTACGTAGATCCTTTGAGGGAGACCGCGGCGGAGCTTAGGCGCGCTGGGTCACCGTGCCTCGCGGCTGCGACTGCGCGTGGTGACGGCGTGGGGAGCACGACCATTCGGATTATGTCGTCGTGGCTTTTAGCGCAGGAGATGGGCTGCGACTGGGTTACGCCCGATTGGGGAAGGCGGCATGTGGTCGGGGGGGATGAAGAGGTGCTGTACTGCCACAGGACCGTGGAGAAATCGCAAATGGGTTTTCTCAGAAACCAGACAGACGCGGCGCAAATGGAGATGACTCACTGCTCGGTAGTAGATTGGCTTTCCTTTTTCCAGTTCAGCGTGCCGTCCGTTAGCCGGCCCGAGACGGCCAAAATCAAAGATATTCAGGTAAGGCGTCCGCGTAGTTTTATTCGAAGCTACACGCTATATTCCATATCGCTGTCCAGTTTTTTCGTCGCTTTTGGTTTACGCCAACCAACACGGACACCTATGTTCCGCATCAGGGGCAAAAACACATCATTTGTGTGCTATCTTCGGTACGAAGCATTGTTAATCGTTTTCGAAGGTCATCAGCCGGGCAAACCAGCAGCCGCAGACACTGACCCTGTTCCGTCGTACTCGGCATGATTGCTACCTGAATGTGTGGTTGGACTTTTAGTTCCAGTTGGTTACATATTTAGTACCAAGTAGCTTTGCGTACGTAGTGGCTGCTTGATCTTCGTTTCACGTGTACGTACGATGCCCTTAATAAATACGTTGACCACCACAATAAAACGCAAAGTCCGCAAAGGACATTTTTCCTGTATCGTGGCTAGAGGTATTAGCATGCAACTCAAGCCATAATGTAAACCTGGTACGGCGGAGAGATTGGGGGGGTAGAGGGGAGGGGCGTGTTTCAGTACCCCCATGCCTGCACATCTCCATGACGTGCGCCCCGCCGGCATGCCTTATCTGCACAGCTTCTCCTCCGAAGCCAAAGAAGCAGACACATAGAGTATTTACGTAACCCCTCCCGACCTCTGAATTGACGCGAGTATTCCCCTCAATCGTGTATACAGGTTGGCCTCAGAGCAAACGCCAAGGCCATCAGCCAAGCCGTAGTGTCAATAAACAAGGGCGAATTCACTGCTGAAGGATGGGATCGTATACTGTTCAGGTTCGATTTATCATATGCCGGTCGCTATTTTCTGGCCGTCGGAAACTGGGACGAGAACAGGCGAACGCTTGTACGAAATATGATAGGAGAGGCTCGACGAAACTTTCATGTTCACCCACGAAAATGGTGAGTATAGGTTATATGAAGAAATAGCGCTTAGTGCGACGAGGGTAGCACGTGTGAGCCAACATATCAATCTGTATATGACGAACGGGGCTCCTTTTCTGTGATGAACTTCTGCACCCCGTACCGCGTTTGTTTGTATGCAAAATCATGTGTCGTATACCGAGGGCATGGCATCGTCCAACGGGCATTAGCACATCAATTGTCTTATTCAAGTCTGTATAGAGGTCATCAAGCACAGAACCTAGGCGACATGAATGCTCACCCTTACTGTTGCCTGCATCAACAAGCAACAAAGTGTATGTGCTTCTTAGCTGTAATTGTTTAATGCGACGCATCGTAGATGGCTTCATTGGTGCTTGCGATACTGATTTCAAAAGCGCGCTGGGCTGCGCATCCCGCGATAACTCATGTGACTTCCCACGGGAACCCCGCCCAATCACTAATAGTACATACCCAAACGCTGCCGCTGTAGCGCACGGGACTTCTTACGGAAACTATCCTAGAAGATTGCGAATGCACACAATTAAATAGGCGGCTTCTCATACCGCGATATTTCACGGGACTTCCCAAATGCACTTTCCCGTGAACCCAAATATATGCATAAACGATGTATAGACGGCTTCGCATCCTGCGGTTTCGAATGGGACTTGAGACGGGGACTCTCCCAGACGCCGTAACTACTCTACGGTACCCGTACAAACAACCGGGAGACCGACAGCATCCTAACAGCTCTCCGATGGGACGACCAAGAAGCTGTCTGCGGGCACAGCATTATACGACAGCATCGCAAGATAACCTACTCGAATGGATGGATAAGTGTGACCGTTACTAATGTTTCTGGGCAAGCGTAGGGTGACCACCAGAACCGGTTAAACCCATCAAACTCGCTAGACAAAACTGAAACATCCCAGTATGTTTTAGTCGTTTGAAAATTGATGGCAGACGAATTGGACTTGGGAAGCTAAGGCTTTTCATGCCAGTTGCACGCGGTAAAATAAACATTCTATTTCACTGAATGCCGCTGGTTTTTCATTGAAATAATGACACTAAATAAAACAGTTGTACTTCTGGGAAGAAAACACAGTCTTTGATTTGAATAACCTACCCAGCACATGCATTTCTCTTCTCGTGCATTTGTTTCCTGGGTTTGACCTTTGGATCGTATAGGTACGACGAAAACCCGGAATGCGCCTTCGAACCCGCGAGACTGAATTTCGCCATACACGTCCGTATGGGTGACAGACTAGGAATTTTGGGGGAACGTCCGGGGTACTTCAACCATCTGGAACTGTTCATGGACACCGTATCGAAAGAGGTTGTTAGCAAGGGACTGGAATCACCTCTGTTCCATGTTTTCTCGGAGACTCTGTACCCGTGCCCGCCCGAAGACACGGGAATATTCGACGAGTTCCCGTCGTGGCCAGTGCATCAGGTTCGAACCCTTAACCGTCGTACTGCGCAATCATTACATGTTATGCTGCGTACAGATTGTAGAAACTGGGTGATATTGGTCTGTAGTCATGTCCTCGTTGCGGAGTTTTCGTCGCCGGAATTGTTCGTACGGCTAACTAGGCACTATCTACCTCACTCAACCATCGTTCGTATCCCGCATTTGTAAAGCTACACGTTTGCAAGTTATGACTTATTTATCAGGGTGTGAGAGCAAACCAAACCTACCTTACGCCACCTAATCGAATATAAACGTCCCTTGATCGGTGGTTCCAGGACCGAGGGTGCTTGACGGCGGAGGTGCCCAAAGACTGTCCTGAAAGGCACGTGGGCCGTCCGTGCAGCCCAACCAGGTCTGGCGTCTTCCACGTGATCGAAAAGCCTCTTGTCCTTCACCTGGGTTCAGACGTACACAACGCCTTGACATGCATGATTCAAGCAGATGGCTTGTTGATGGGCTGCAGCACGTTTGGGCATATAGCTGGCGTCCTGTCCCGAGGAATTTCGATGTTCTCTATGCATTGTAGTGGCAGTCATTCACCCGTACAATACAAGACGATCCCTCCCATCGCAGTGGCAGAACGTGGATACCTATGGGTTCCCGTGATGGGTTCTTGGCATGACCCCGTTTTGAATGCCACCGAAGTCTTGAGCGGCGCGCTCGATACACACCTCAGCCACAAAGGGTGGGCATAACGTTGCTACTGTGTATCTGATATAAGTCAACGTCCTCAAATAATCCTGGGAATAGGGGGCGGGTGAAAACTTGTTGTGGTGTACCTGGTGTTATAGAGTGTATGTGTGCATGCGACATGGAAACATATAAACACCTTTAATTTTATGTAGTGAGTGGTCCGTGTAAACGTTGCAGCTTCCGAAGCTTTCTTTTGCAATCTTTTTTTTTCGTTCCCGGTTTCGAAGCTTTCTTTGGCAAACAATTTTATGAATAACCTTCTTTTTTTATGCGGAGCTCCTTTTCAAGAATGTTTTTTTATTGAAGAAGCGACCCCCCCCACCTCTCATCCCGTCCAAGCCATCTACGAGTCCCAACGCGATCATGAACAACGCACCCAACACCAC